>CABHPQ010123275.1:0-29935 GCA_902168405.1 Peromyscus aztecus
AGGAGGTGAGTTACTAGGTGGGGCTCACTTTTAGATTTCAAAAACTCACGTCAGGCCCAGTCTTCCCCCATTTCTGCATGCAACTTTTTGATCAGATATGAGCTTTCACTTAGTCCTTCAGGCCTGTCTACTGCCGTGCTCCCTAGCATGATGGTAATGAACTAACACTCTGAAACCCCCAATTAAATATTTTCTTTTATAAGTTGCCTTGATCATGCCGTCTCTTCACAGGAATAGTGTTGAGAGGTAAGCCTACCAGAGACCATCACATGAACACTCTTAAAGCCAAACAGAAAGTCTTTATTGCCACCCTGTGGTTGCATGGGGAACTTGACCAAATCATGGTACCCTGTTCCTTGCAGTTCTTAGACTTTTATGTACAAAAACTGTATCTTGGTTGGCACACTTAACTTAGCAAGAAGTGGAACTACAGAAGCAACAATGCAAGGTTAGTACATGCAAGGATTTTCACTCATGGACTTTCCCAGCCGTATCATGGGACCATTAACTTAGCCTTTGTTCCTTTGGCAAGTGAGCTAGGTCTTTGTTTCCATTCTGTCAGGTATTGCTAACTATATTCTGTGTGGGTTTTAAGACCTGAATGGTGTTTCTATCATTGTGTCAGTTGAGGTAAGGGCTGAGTGCCTACTAAGGTCTGGGGGCCCATTATAATAGGACAGTAAGTAAGGCAATCATGTTGGTGAGGTTTATAGGTATAGCTTCTGACACTCCTAGGAGACACAGAAAACTCCCTGTTCTTCTGGCTCTTCTAATCTTTCTGCCCATTCTCCCACAATTATCCCTGAAACTTATGTTCAGGAATTGTATTGTAAATATCTAAACTAATGCAGGGCTCTACAACTCTGCATTTTGATTGGTGTGGTTCTCTGTGATGGTCTTTCTCTTTTACAAAAAGAAGTCCTTGATGTGGAGTTAAGATTACACTTATCTGTGGGTATAAGAACGAATGTTTAGTATGTAGTTAGGGACTATGCTGGTTTAGTAAAGTGGAGGTTGTAGATAGGTTCTTAGATAATTAATTATCTAAGTCATCTATTCAATGACTTAGACTATTGATTGATTGATTCCTTCCTTTGGAAGTTTCATAGTGCCTTCTGATGTGATAAAAGATAATCCTCAGGGAAGAGACTTTCAGGTCAATTCCATATCAGAGGTTTCTGGGCCCTGTGTCTGAAATGCATGGTGTCTTCAGGAATAGGGATTTTATCTTCCACCTGTAGGGGAAATTAAAGGCAATAGTAATATCCTGAAATGTTTTGAGAGTCTCTTGGACAGCCCTTATCAATAACCCAAAAGAGGGCTTCTCATGCCCAGTATTGGAGTTTTTGTTAGATGGCCTTCAGTTCTTAGAGGGAACATTGTCAGCCCTGATGAGAAAATTTCATTTAAACTATGTATGTATATTTACACAGAGACTTTGGTGTATTATAGACATTTTAGGTAGTTCATAATATGATTCCTTATGACTTTTCAGACACCCTTACTTCTATTTCTACTTCCTTTCTCCTTCTCTATTTATCTCCCCTACTCCATCCCTAATTAGAGCTCCTCTGCTTTTCTCATTGTCCCTATCAAATCACATGTACCCTGATATTGTCCTCTCTATTGTTCCTCCACTGCTCTAGGATGTTCTGTATGGCAAATGTGTTGCTAATAAAACACTGATTGGCCAGTGGCTAGGCAGGAAGTATAGGCGGGACTAACAGAGAGAATTAAAAGAGCAGGAAGGCGGAGGGAATCTCTGCCAGCTGCCGCCAGGACAAGCAGCTTGTAAAGATGACCATAAGCCACGAGCCATGTGGCAAGGTATAGATTTATGGAAATGGATTAATTTAAGCTATAAGGACAGTTAGCAAGAAGCCTGCCATGGCCATACAGTTTGTAAGCAATATAAGTCTCTGTGTTTACTTGGTTGGGTCTGAGCGGCTGTGGGACTGGCAGGTGAGAGAGATTTGTCCTGATTGTAGGCCAAGCAGGAAAACTCTAGCTACACTCCACCCCAGCAGTAGTCTCTTTTTGCTTTTCTGGTTTCTACAGTTACTCTAGGATATATACTCACATCTGAAGATTTGGAACTAGGAGTCTTAGATAAGAGAAAATAGGTGATGTTTGTTTTCTGGGTCTGGGTTACCTCACTTGGTGTGGTCATGCAGTATCTTATTCACTCTTCACAAAACACTGTAAGTCATTCTAATTTTATACATCAGAAAACTAAGCCTTTAGGAGATTAATTTCCAAGGTCTCATTCACAATAAGAAGTGAAAGGTTTTATGAACATAATCAATTTCTTCTCTAAGATCAGATACTTGGAATGGGAAGCACTTAATACTGTGATGTGATGTTAATACATATTTGCAGTATAGTTAAGAATGAGTTAAAAAGTCTTCATAAAATAACAATAAACATTCAAATTTATCCTGCAACTAAAACATTATTGTTTCATTCCCTTCCATGTACTCTTACTTTGCCTCTATCTTTGCCACATCCTTATTCTTCCTCCAGTGTTCCCCAACATCAGGGTATTGTGAGAATACTCCTCCCAAAATATGAGCTAAAGGTTGGCATTCCTTGAGTCAAAATATCTGTATATCATGTTTAAGGCTTGTTACACACCACAAAGAATGCCAGTGTGGAATGATTAATGCCCACCTTTCAAATACCCCTCAAGCTCCATGTTCACAATTATATGCTATTGAAGCTCAGTTGAAAGCACCCACTACTTCCTAGTGATACTTCCTCTTTAGCTGGATACATTTCAACAGGTTATTCTTATACCAAGAATGCCCTTAACTTTTTTTTCATGCCAAGTGAATCCATACTGTATTTCAAAATATGCAGCACTTTAAATGTTATTTGATGATATAAAAAGTAAAATAACTGACCAAATAATTAGATTTCTGAAAAAGGGAAATATCTCTTCTTCTTTGGGGTTCTTAGCTTTCTGTATTGTTCAAGCTCCATCAAATCACCTTTGCGTACTAGTTTTCTCCTGGAAGCCTCTTCAGACATTTCCCATCCCATCTTTATCCTGCTTGGATATATAGTTCAAGTGCTCCTGGCTTCAGTTCCATTCTTTGCATTGATTAAACATCCTTGACCCCTTATATACAGTGACCAATCTTAAATGGCCACACCTCTCCTTGTCTTGGAAACTCTTTTTACTATGTTGGAGGTTAAGATCCCACATTTAACATCAAAGATCATTGCCTGACTTCTCAAAGAATAGCTATTCCCTTCGTCATTTTGACATGTATCTAGTTGTAGTGGTTCATCATATAGTGATTTTACTATGCAAAATGTAGGTGATACTTGAACTAGAATAACACTAGTTTCTAGTTAGAATATTCATGTTCTGAGGCCTCGCCTCTTATCCTTGGGTGAATCACTTAAACTTCGTTTCACTTCCCTAAGATAAAAAACTAGACATTATGATAAATAGTCTGTGGAGTTGTGAGCATAAGATAATAAATTAATATTATTTTAATTAATATTAAAAAGATAATAAATGCAAAGTTAAGTAGAGCCA
Organism: Peromyscus aztecus; assembly: GCA_902168405.1. NCBI lineage: Eukaryota > Metazoa > Chordata > Mammalia > Rodentia > Cricetidae > Peromyscus > Peromyscus aztecus. Next base: position 3,548 of record CABHPQ010123275.1, read on the forward strand.
GCACTTGCGAGTCAATACTCTAGTCAATACTATCATGTCAATTTATAGAATCAGTGAAAATTTCTTCAGACTGGTAATGAAGAGAAGGTTGTGTTCACCTTTTGCTTCACTGCAGCTCATTCAGAGCCCACAGCCGTGACAGAACTTGCTATGGAATCAGATGTAATATCAGGATAGAGATCAATGTTCAGTGCTATAAATTTCTATCAGAACCTAGTGAGTCTGTAGTAGTAGATCCTAAGAACTAATGAGTGTTGTCATACAGCCCATTAGTTCTCTAGTCTTTCTGTCAGCCCCACATGTGTTCTTTTCTGTACCCTGAATGATACGTGATCAGAACTTTGGTGGACTCTGTCTCTGAGAACCAGATCTGGTTTCTTGTATGCCTAGCTGAGTTATCTCAAAACCTAGTACTTGTTCTACATTTGACCACATTACTTAGATGATTGTCTCAGAAGAACATAGATCAATACCCCTGTGTGCTGTTGCAGCTCTGGCTTCCTCTCCTTATCTACTGCCATCTCTAAACTTCCAGAGTTTCTTACAACTCAGCATTCACATGAATTATGTGATGGAATGACTCATGTGTTTGCAAAGCTAGAAAACTGATGACAAGAAGCTTGATCTTGGTGTGCTATTCCTTCCCAAGCCAACTGATAAATTCTGATGCATTTATTGGCAAATATTCTTCCTTCATTTTAATAAGCTCAATTCTATGTGCTTAGCAACTGTCACTGTACTATTCAAAAAGAGAAGTTGTTTGATCAAGTTCCTCAAATTGCTTCATCCCTTCATATGTCTGTTAAAAAATTCAGAGGGGAAAATGTGTTGCCTCTGAAACATGGAGGCTGACCCAGGCTATTAACTGTAAAATAGCTTGTGGCTTGTACTGCTTATTAATATTATCCTGAAAGTCCACCTGCTGCCCAGATTCCTGTTGTTAAATGAAGCTTTGTAGCAAGAAAATGTCTAAAGAACTTTATGTAAGAGAAAAGGACAGCTCCTAATTTAAAAATTGTGAATGCTCATCTAGGCCTACCCTTCCTTTTCTTTCTAAAACAATTTTAAATGTAGCTGTAGGAATTAATCTTTTGACATACTTTTCAACTTATAGATTGTCTCTTTCTTCTGCTCCAATGAGAGACCAAAATTTATCCATAGACATTACATTCCTCTTTCATCTTATGTTAGTTGAAAATCCAAAAGAAGTTTTTTCTCTTAAGCACTGAGTTCTCAAAAGACTTTAAAAGGTAACTCCTAGAAATCTTCCTAGTGAATTAAATTGTGAACTGGATTATAGGACTTAACACTGCTTTAGCAGTTCAGCCTGTGCTTGCCATTCCTGTTTTAAAAAAAAAACTGTGGTAATTATGAATCACCTAAAAACATGCAGAATGAAGAAACCACATGGAAAGGGTGGAATGAGAAATAATGCCAACCTGTGACAGAGCTGTGAAGCTGTATTCAGGAGCAAGCTGTTTGGATGTGGTTTATTTGCTCTCCTCTGAGCTTCAGATAATAGAAACTGTTTTCCATCTGAAATACTGCTTCCTGGATGTTGATTTCACATCATCATCCTTGACCTTTAAATAAATTTGTTTACCCTTTCAAGGAAAAAGAAGGACAAAAAGAAAGAGCCAGAAGTTGGGGAGTAGTCCTATGAAATGCTGTTTTGAGGACATGACATAGGTGTTACACTCATCAACTCACAGCACCTATGGTAATTTGCACAAGACTTGCATAAGATTGGGATGTTACAGATTTTTTTCTTTTGGGCCACAACCAGTTCCCAAGTTATGACACAGAGACTTATTATTAGATTTGAATGCTCAGCCTAGCTTAGGCACATTTCTGGCTACCTCTTTAAAATTAAAATACTTATTTCTCTTTATCTACATTTTGCCTTGGGCATTTTTACTTTTCTTTCTTTCTGTATATCTTACTTTCACTTCTTCTCATGGCTGCCTGGCTTCTTGACCAGGGTGTGTGTTCCTCGTTCTCTCTTCATTGTTATCTCATTTCTCCTTTTCTCTTCTCTAGCCTTCTACTCTCCTCCTTCTTATTCTCTCTGCCCACCAGCCCTACCTATCCTTTCTCTGCCTAGCTACTGGCCATTTAGCTCTTCATTGGACCAATCAGGTACCTTAGGCAGAAAAGGTGAAACAGATGCAACACATCTTTACATAATTAAACACACATCCTTACATCGTTAAACAATTGCAGCATAAACGTATGTAATACACCCTTATACAGTTAAAGTAATATTCTGCAGCATAAGCAAATATAACACATCTTTGGCCAAGTAATATTCCACAACATTGGGACCATCTACAATTCATTATGGATGGAGAAAAGGATCATGAGAATCCATCCCTCCCTGAGGAACTATTAGCAGTTAATTGCTGGGGCTGGAGGGACTGATTTTCCTCAGCGATATAGCCACCAGTAATTTGGTTATACTCTAGTAGATATCATCCCACCTGTCCATGTTCATGTAAGCACAACCAATTAAATCAGTCAGTTACATGAAGCTGAGGGAGGGTAATAGAGATAAAAATGAACAAGATTTTTTACATGTATGAAATTATCAAAGAATAAAAATAAATATTCAAAAAACAAACTATTTTACCTTCTCTGATACCTTGACTTCATGATGAAAGAGAAATAAAATGATCTCCAGATATGTGCCCATGCTTGCAGAGAGGGTATCAACATGCTCTTTGTGATTCTCTTCTTAAACCTTTCTCCAGTTTGTAGTTACTCCTGTTACTAAATAGTAGTATATCTCTCTGGTTACATTGATGGGATTTAATTTCATGGGCCTCATGGAGTCATAGGCATGGAGAGAAAAAGGGATCAGAAATGGAGTCTAAGGAAAACCTGAAGAATAGAAAAAATAAACTTGGGGGTTCAGGGTTGTTCAGGGTCAGAGGTGCAGTGATCAGGGACACTTGCTATAGAACCTTGGTTGTAATGTGGATTTTGTGATTCCATAGCTAATTGGGCCCCCCAAACACTAAGTATGAATATTCCTTTTTGAACTAGGCAATAGCAGTGTAGACACAGGAGCAAGTTACAGGGGAGGCAGAGGGGATTTTCGCCTATGCATTCTTTGTGTGAAACAAGTATTTCAAAAATGCAAAGAAAGATCTCATTTGAAAAATCTGACAGAAGAAAAAAATTAAGAATTTTTCCTATAGCCCAGGATATCAGGAGAAGCCAGATCCTGAATGTCTATCCCTGAAGGCCTAGGGAACATTGGGAATTACCAGCATCTCAATGCAGTTCACATGCTGTGTGTTTTTGAATTTTTAACCAAGAAGGCCTAGGGACCATCAGGAATTCTCAACAGCTCACATGCTGAGTGCTGATAAGTGTGCTCTATAACAATTCCAGTAATTAAGCTTTTTTTAAACCTATGTTCTAATATTTCAGATATAACCAAGAGTTCTGGAAAATGATGGGATGGATAGTAATCCCTTTTTTGTGGAAATAATTGCATACTTTCAATGTATGAATGCCTTCCTTGTTGGAAATGCTATATAATTTTAATGTTACTCTAAGTAGCAAGTACACCTCCTTGATATGCTTGTGTAGAAAATCATTTTGTATAAGCAATAACTATCAATAGGAACTTCAGAAAATGTTTACTACTAGAAGATCCACCACACTGACAGGGTAATGAGTTAGTGGTAGGAATTCTGCAGAGATATTTGTCCAGTGGGTTTGAAGAGGGTTACTTGAAACCAGATTTCTGGATAGAACCACTTACATAACCCTACAAGATAAGATAGTAAACCAAAGTTAGATAAAGAAAGCTAGGCAGAATCTGTGGGAATTTGATATAATTATAGATAGATCTAAGAACCAAAGATAATAAATACTGAAGCAAAAACTAGTTAGCAGCATTGCATTGTGTAGTTGAATAAAAGGGAATATAGCTCAAGTGTATTCCTCCAAAACTGTGCTATTGTAATTCTGACATCATTTTACTGCCTTTTGGGATAACCAAAACATAGCACAGAGCTTTATATCCAAGGCTATTCATTGTCAGTCTTGACCCAGTCAACCATATCCTCATCAAACAGAACCAGCCTCAGGCAGATTTTCCAGGGAAACTTCTCCACATGTCTCTATGGATAACAAGAAATCTTGTTTTAAGGCTGTGGGTAACCAGCCACATGAGCAATATCACAGGAATAAGACAGGGCAAGGGGAGTGGGTAGCACCTCTAATGGGTAATCCAGGATGTCAATGGCAAATGAGCATAGATAAACCAGGAACTTCCATTTAAATTTTTACAAAGAACATAGCTTGCAGAAATTCACATTTTATCTACTTATCATTTTATCTATTTTTTGTTTTTGTTATTAAGAAATTTTTTTCATTTGTTTTACACACCAATCAAAGATCCCTCTCTTCCCTCCTCTCACTACCCAGCCTTCCCCTCCCACCCTACCCGCCACTCCTCCCAACAAGAAGGCAAAGGCCTCCCATGAGGAGGCACATCCAGTAGAGGCAAGTACAAGCCCTTCACCCTGCCTCAAGGCTACACGAGGTAGTGGGCTCCAAAAAGATCGTTCATGTACCAAGGATGGATTCTGATCCTACTGCCAGGGGGGCACCCAAGCAGATCAAGCTACACAACTGTCTCACCATGCAGAGGACCTAGTCCAGTCCCATGCAAGCTCCACAGCCACTGATCCCTACCCCTGTGAATACCCTAACTGTCATCACAGAGCTTTTCTTCAATTACTGATGGAAGCAGATGCAGAGATATACAACCAAACACCAGGCAGAGCTCCAGAAGTCCAGTCAAAGAGAGAGAAGAGGGATTCTATGAGCAAGTACATCAGGATCTTGATGGGGAAACCTGCAGAGACGACCACTTTATCTATTTTTTAAAATGTTATTCAGTCACATATTTATAATGAGGGCAAATATTTTAAATGTAGTAAACAACAAAATTGTGGCTACTTTTGACAGCATTAATCAGAGTCCTACAGAAATGACTCTGTCTGATGCCTGGCCAGAAACTGCTTCATTACCTAGAGGATTTTAAGTGTCTCTACTGACATTTTGCTTTGATTATGGCTCCTGCCAATATATTTGATCAATGTTCTGCTTGTTTGGTGGAACCTCCTAAATTGTCATTTGCAGCTGTCACTTTTCAGGGACTTGCAAATTCTCAGAACATTAAGGTGACATGCCATGTGACTCATATTTGACAGACAATTGCTTACTAAAAATATCTGTCCTGATCACTGCAAATGCTCTAAAGGGATATTTTCAGCTTCTTGTTCTCTCAAATTCTGTGATGATACTGTACCTGGTGAGATAAAAGCAGCAGAAGAAATAGCATTCTGAAAAGCAGCAGGTTACTGCTAGGCAGACACAACCTGTCCATGGGGATTTGGGTCAGAAGCAGAATTTTAGGTAGTTCTATGAAGGTCTAAACTCTGCTGTTCCTTACAGTCTGTGAACCTGTCTCTGAAAGCTCATAACTCTCAGAGAGCTGCAGCTCTTCTCTCCAAATGGTGTTTAATTAGGACTGCTACCATGTTTGCTTGGTTGGATAGTTTGATCTGACTTTGTTCAAGGCCATTATAATTTCTCCTGATTCATGCTCAGCTGGTGTTGTCAGAGTTTAGAATTTTGTCTAATTTCTCAAATTAATAGATTATGAATATATGGGGCAGAATGGCTGGATCTCAGGACCTCATCACATGACTGGTGAGTTCCTCAACTCCTCTATTGCATATGTCTCGATATTGTTACCCAGGTTAACAAATGTAATGACTTGCATTTTAAGCTATTTTTCCTGTAAATTCAGTTACTAAGGCCTCCCAAACTAAACTTGTAGTTTAACTGCAAATGTCATCGAGGTTTACTCCTTGAATATCTGCCTTTATTCCTGAATATTTTAAGAAACTTTTTTGCTATGTCTTGTGAAAACTATTAACTTCCAAACTCATGACTACCAAAACCACCTTTGGACATGGATAAAAATGTTTTTTTTTCCCCAATTTCCTAATCTAAAATTTTCTCCATTTTCCAAATCCAGAAACCTAAATTCACTCTGTTAAAAATCTTACCCTCAAATTTTACATGGGTACTAGCTGACCGTTGGTAGTAACACTACTGTAAAGTAACTGTAACACTACTGTATAGTAACTGAACACAATAAATGCTATTGCCAAGTTTCTTTCCTCTTTTCTATAATTGTATTTTTTTTAATAATAGAATTGAAGTAAACAACTTTCTATCAGTTATTTGGATTTTTGAGCTAAGTGAGGTGAGGGGTACATGACACTACCAGTGGTATCAATATTCTGTGGTTCAGATGGTTGTATTTGTCACTAGGCATTCACACGTTAGGAGCACAGTCCCCATTACATAATGTGAAAAGTGTTGGAACCATTAAACCTACTGTGTGGTGTTTTTTGTTACTAATTGTGCATTAATAGTTTATAAAAAATACTAACACATCTCTCAGTCCTTTATCTCACAGAGATCCCACTTCATCTGTGTGGTGATATTGTGATCCCCAATATATTGTGCACCTTAATAAACTTATCTGGGATCAGAGAGATAGAACAGGCCACAGCTAACCTCACCACACCAATTCCTCAGCTGATCTCATTTCCTCAAACTGGAAGTCTCTGTGTCCTCATTCGAATGAATCTCAGCTGAACTGCTGCTCAGGAGCCTAAAAGCTTTAACAGGTTCTAGTTCCTGGTCCTCACACCTTATATACCTTTTTGTTCGTGATACAAATTTGTGAAAAAGCCACTTTCCTGTGGCCTTGTGGGCCCCAGCTACACTCAGGCCCGAGCTACACTCGGCCGGTTGTGGTTGTGCAGGCCTGTAGGATTTACTGAAGGAGGCAGAGGCAGGAGGATCCCGAGTTTGAGGCCAGCCTAGGAGACTTGCTAACGAGAAGCTGCGGCTGGGCCCAGTCAAAACGGTGGTGGAGGGACCTGCTTCTCATCCTGTTGGTGACAACAGTGATGCTGCTACCTGGGATGAAAGGTTTACTGCTGCTTATTCAGAGAACAATTGCCAGGACCATCATGTTATAAGAAAGCATTGGCAAAGGTCAGTTTGGAAAAGTTTGGCAAGACAAATGATGGGGAGAAATTGCTTTGAAGATTTTCTCATTTAGAGAAGAATGTTTCATGGTTCCAAGAGACAGACATTTATCAGACTGTGATTGCTCCAAACCACAGAGGAGGCAAAAAAAAAACCCAAAAAAACAAAGAAACAAACAAACAAAAAAACCCTGCTGAGAACCATGACCATGCTTAACAGCAACTTTGAAATCTTCAAAAAGATGACAGGATCCCACAATGCTGATTCCACACGGACTATGGTAAAGCCATTAAGCTGATTAACATCATGGAAAGATTGACTTTGGACTACAAACTGCTTAGGAAAATTTTGAGATGGCTGGCTGAGATGATCCAGATTCACAGACAACTGAAGCAAGGACTTGAGACAAGCCATACATTTTCCCATTATGCAGAGACTGGACAACAAATGATACAGCTACCTCTCCCAGGACATGACAATTAACCCAGAAATTTTTTTTCAGGATTCCTGAAAGATATCTTTGCCCCCGCCCCCCAGAATGCAGGAAGTAATTTTAAGAACATGATGCCCACATTCCCAAGATGGATGTCCTTTGGTTGTTTAATGAGTTATGGATATTGTCATTGTTTATGATGGTTGGTTACAGGTGGTTATTTGTTAATGGTCAGGAAAAAAGCTAAACAAGGAGAGTAGATTAGCTTTTTGTTTAAAAAAAAGGAGAGGAAAAGAAAAAAAAGATATAGATATGAGGTAGATCATTGAATCTACTCTGAAAAGAAAAAAAAGGAAGATATAAAAATGATAAGATAAAAGGTAGATTATTGAATCTACTATGAAGAGAAAAAAGAGAGAATATGGATATGATAAGATAAAAAGGGAGATTATTGAATCTACTTTAAAAAAGGAACCATTTGTTTTAAATAGTATAAGTAATGAAAATTTTTTATCTGAATTTGTCAAATGATAATGGACTGGACATTGTTAATGTATATAATGCAGTTTTTTGTCTGAATCTGTCAAATGGTAATAGACTAGACATTGTTAATGTAATTCTTGACTGTATATATTGTATATACTTATTGGATACAGTTTTCTTGTATCAGTTATAAGCTTTTTTAAATTTTAGACAAAAAAAGGGAAATGTGGTGATATTGTGTTCCCCAAAATATTGTGCACCTTAATAAACTTATCTGGGGTCAGAGAACAGAACAACTCTTAGGTAGAAATAGGAGCCAGAAAATGGTGGCACACACACCTTTAATCCTAGCATTCTGGAGGCAGAGATCCATCCGGATCTCTGTGAGTTCAAAGCCACACTGGAAACAGCCAGGCATGGTGAGACATGCCTTTAATCCCAGGAAGTGATGGCAGGAAGCAGAAAGGTATATAAGGCGTGAGGACCAGGAACTAGAGCCTGTTCAGCTTTTAGGCTTCTGAGCACCAGTTCAGCTGAGATCCATTCAGATGAGGACTCAGAGGCTTCCAGTTTGAGGAAACAAGATCAGCTGAGGAATTGTGAGGTTAGCTGTGGCCTGTTCTGTCTATATGACCTTTCAGCATTTACCCCAATACCTGGCTCCTGGGTTTGTTTTTTATTACTAAGATCTTTTAAGATTCATGCTACACATCTGCCCCCCAAGTGCTGGGATTGAAAGTATGCACCACCACCTTCCAGCTATTTTTAAATCTTTAATCTTGTTTTTATGCTTTTGTACACTGGTTTAATAAAAAGCTGTTTGGCCAGTAGCCAGGAAGGAAGTATAGGTGGGATAAGCAGATAAGGAGAATTCTGGGAAGAGGAAGGCTGAATCAGGAGACACCAGCCCACCATCCAGGGAGCAGCATGTAATGGCACACAGGTAAAGCCATGGAACATGTGGCAACATATAGATTAACAGAAATGGGCTGAGTTTAAGTTTAAGAGCTAGTCAGTAGTAAGCCTGAACTAACGGCCGAGCAGTTTTAATTAATATAAGCCTCTGTGTGTTTACCTGGGTCTGAGTGGCTGTGGACCAGGTGGGACACAGGAAAACTTTCAGCTACATCCATCATCATTCTAATTCCCAAGTATTCCTTCTTTGTATCTGTTTTTCTTTTATCCTAGATGTCATGTCTGACTTACAGGAGTATGTTAGGTGTTATCTGGCTAAAAATATCAAAAAGACACTGGTGATAGGTTTGTAAATTAAAGAATTGTATTTTACAGTGACTTGTCTGTTTAAGGTGGTTCTTGTAGCAATAATATCTTGAGAAAGTTACTTAACCACCCTAATGCTGCACTTCTCCATCTAAAATGGGCATGATACTTTGTTAGCCAGTTAGTGTTAAATTAAAACCATCTAATTGATGTCAAATATGTGACATAGTACAGATCAATGATGCATGAATGTAACTAGAGTTGATGATGAAGGTAGTGAAGTGCTTTCTTTAGTGTGAGCAAGGGAAATATTTCTGCAAAGTATTTTCAATGTATTTCCCTGTGTTTCATTACTAACTCATGGATCCATAAAATAACTGTCTCATATTTAATTTTACACACAAAGCTCCTTGAAGAAAGAATTTATACCTTTTCATTCATGATTTCAGTGACCAATACACAATACACTGTTTATACCAAATTAAGGTTCAGTAAATAGTTTATGAATGAATGACTCCTAACACAAAATTTGCAGTTTTTGATCCATCCCTTAATTCACATGCTAATCTAAGGCTGTAGAGGCATTGTTAATGCAAATAGATTTTAGCAGCCCAATATGCTATAGGGCACAGGAGAGATGACTCTGGGGCAGAATTGCCTAGAATCACAAATGTCAATGAAAAATTTGTTTAACTCAGGGACATAATTTCTTTTCATTCTTTAGGTATACAAAAAATGGATTAAAAATCAAGATAACTCTACATATTAAAGAAAAATCATTCTTTTAGACCTCAGTATAGCCCACAGTTTACCTCTTCCCAAAAGACTTCCCTGGAAAATCTGACTCAAATATATTTCCTTTACTCCTTCCATTCTCTGTTTATTCTTTCTTTTCATTTATTATTTATTATCTTCACATTTATTTTGCATTAACCTGAAGCTGGTCGGCCATTACAAAGGTGCCAGATGGTAAGTCACAAACTCAAAATATATTTTTCTCTCATTGTTGTGGGGTCCACTCAAGTGCCTACATATGGGCAGACTGAATTGATGGTCACAAATGTAAGTAGTCCACTTTCCCCCTCCAATGAACAGTATGCTGAGTCACCATCTTTCCCACAGTAAAAGAATATTCACAGACACAGAGGAAGATGTCCATTTTCTAGTTTGTATGGGGCTCAAACACTTGAGAGAAAGAATAGGTACCTGGAGAGGCACACTTTCTTAACATGGAATAGAGATTGGTTCATTTCATACTCTGTGGAGCTCAGGCATATAGAGGAAAAGACAATGGTGAGGGGAAGAAAGGAAACTGTCCTTGGGTCCCTATAAGAGCCAATGTAGACAAATTTCTAAACGGTCTTATTCAATAAGAACCACAGAGCCAAATACAGGGGTGCAAGCCATAGAGATCAGAGCAATAGCCACCAACTAACCTTAGCTTACCACCTCACTGTAGCTTCTCAAGAGAGCTTCTTCCTGTCTAACCTGCGCCTTTATTGCCTTTCTGTTCTGCCTTTTCATTGGCTCTAAGCCCAGCCACATCACTTCCTCATCACTGCCTGTCTATACAGACCTCCAGGTCTCTATAGTTGGTACTGGGATTAAAGCATGTGTCTTCATGCTTGGCTGTGTCCTTGAACACACAGAGACTCTGTCTGCCATGGGATCAGATTAAGGCATGTGCTACCACTGCCTGGCTTCTATTTATGACTCTCTATGACCTCTGATCTCCAGGCAAACTTTATTTATTAATATACAAATAAAATATCACCGCAAGCCAAAGTTATATTTTAAGTTTTAGTTACTATGTCTAAGAGATCCATGAAACAAAAATGCCTTTGATCTGCAAGCCCATTGCCCAAGGACAGTTAGTTCCTGAAATGTTGGAGGCTATTGTTTATGTAATATAACAAGCCCTGTGTTTTCACTTCCCTAAACAAGTTTGTTTGACCCATATGCACTGTATGTGCTTGATCACATGTGGGTAGGAGGTACATGGGCAGGAAATATGTCAGGATGTACTCTTGCCCCTGATTGGATGTAGGCAGGAGGTATGTGGGTAGGAACCACATCAGGATATATGCTTGTCCCTGATTGGACCTCACGAAAAATGTGGTGAATTATGGGTATTTTCCTTCTTAAACCCCTGCAAAATATGACTTGGGCCGTTTCCTGGAAACACAGATATGGGCCTGGACAGAGCCTATCCACCTTGCCAGTATTTAATTAAAGCTTGCTTCAAATTTGACTTTAAACTGTGGTAGTGGTCTTATTCTCAACAGATGGGATTAACATTTTCTGAGACCCCCACAGAGAGTTAGACCACCTACTCAAATTCTAAAGCTGGACCTTTACTCTCGAACTCCAGACTGAGGAATTACTTCAAGAGGTTTGTACTTTGAGATGTTCTAAGGTTCCAATGCTACCTTCCGTTCAAAGACTGAAGTGCCTTACTGAGAAATTTAGCAAGCATCTACAGAGGGCTCCTGGTGAGTCACAGTCTGGTTCTGTTTTGTGCAATCTCTGTTTGGGACATGGAGGGGTTTGAGAAGACCCAGGTATTCTCCTATCGGGGCAAATAGCATGACATCCACCCACCTGGTTCTGGTTGTTTGGAAAGTTTTGTCTGTCTGTGTTTCCTTGTGTATCTGTAAGTATTGTTTAAACATGGAGCTGAAACAGAAATGGATCAGATATTTTTGCTGTCTCTGCTGCCACCAGCTGTCAGTCACCACTACTGCCATGGCTGCTTTTGTGGCTGGGGCTCAGAATTTACCTCTGAGCTCTCTGGTCACTAGATTCAAGTTAGCAGGAGTTCAGATTTTTTTTGTTAATAACATGAAAGGTGTTTTATGCTATTTTATTTTATTGTAAAGCTGGCTCTAGAGCTTCATTATGGATCTAGTGCTTCTCTAGACCCAAAAGTTTTCTCTATGTCTTGTGTCAGTTAATTCACCTGATCCTGTGACAGGGAAAAGAAAGCAAAGCAGAACAGCCAAAAATTTAGACTTGGTTTATGTGAACAAATTGCACCTCAAGATTTATGCATTGATTTTATTGGATATGGTTAAAAATCTATAAAATTTAAGCCAGGCAGTGGTGGCACATGCCTTTAATCCCAGCACTCGGGAGGCAGAGGCAGGCGGATCTCTGTGAATTCTAGGCCAGCCTGGACTACAGAGTGAGTTCCAGGACAGGCTCCAAAGCTACACAGAGAAACCCTGTCTCGAAAAACAAATCTATAATATTTATTGTGGTAGTTTGAATGTAATTGGCCCCAAGAATCTCATAGAGAGTGGCACTATTAGGGGGTTGCCTTGTGGAGTACGTGTGGTCTTGTTGGAGGAAGTGTGTCACTGTGGAGGTGGGCTTTAAGGTCTCATGTATGCTCAAGATACTGACCAGTGTGACAGACCACTTCATGTTGCCTGCATATTAACATATAGCTGCTACTTCTCCAGCACCATGTCTGCCTGCATGCTGCCAGGTCCTGCCATGATGATAATGGACTGAAACTCTAAACTATAAGCAAGCAACCTCAATTAAATGTTTTTTGTAAGTGTTGTCATGGTCATGGTGTCTCTTCACAACAATAGAAACCCTAAGACATCTATGAAAAAAGTTAATTTAAAACTATTAACTCTGGGATTTGAATCTATGCATATATAATTTTAAAGGAACCATGTGGCATGATTTCATTTTGGGATTTAAGCAACATGTGGATTGCTTATATTCAAGCAGCCATGTGACTGGCAGCTATCTTTGCTGGGATTGGAGAGAGTGAATGTCATGTGACTTCATCACCATCTTGATTAAAAGTGACCATGTGGTGTGGGCCTACCAAGGAGGCAACAACAGGTCTCCAAGATATTTTAGTTTAGGATGAATTTTTGTATGATAATTCCTGTTCAATTCTGAAAACAAGTTTTATGAAAGATGGGATTTAAAAAGAATATTTGTCTCATAAGGTATTAAAGCTTCACCTCCATCCTCTCATGCTGGCAGCCAAACTTTGTAACGTAAGAGTCACCTAGGTGATACCTGCTGTCAAAGACGTGAAGGGGTCATAGGGGCAACTGAGGCTTGCAAGTGTGTGGCAGGACTGGATTTCCCAACGAGAGCCCAGTTGTAATGGGGGACTTTAGCTGTTTTGGAAATGAAAGTGCCACATGATAGTCACCAGAAGCACTAGCTACAATGAAATGGATCAAGCTGGTACCTAGAAGACAGATTATGTATATGCTGCCAAGGGTACGGCCAAAGAGGTGATCTAAGCCCTTGAGAGAACACAAAGAATTGTGAATAAGTCCCAGATATTGAACTTTGCATTATTTGCACTGTTGGAGCTTGGTTTTGCCTTGTTCAGACTGTTGTTGGGCCTTCATTTTCCCTCTTGAAGTAAAAAAAAGGCAGTTGAGAGATTTTAAACAGTTTTAAGAGGAAATTTTGGAAGTTTAAAAAATATTTAAATTAAAAAAATAGATTTTTTAAGGAACAGCATTTAAAATATTTAAATTTATAAGGAATATTTTAAGTTTATAAAATGTTTTATATTATTAATATAAATTGAATTAAAAAACAAACCAAAAGGTTAAAATTAAGGCCACAGCTATGAACACCATTGTCCCTATCTGACAATGCAGCAAGACAATACCTTAAGCGGTCTGGCAAAAAACTTGGAGCATCTTCTCAACCTATGAGTCTCAACTCTTTGAAGGTTGAAAATCCTTTTTACAGGGGTAGCTTAGAACCACTTGCATGGGGAATGTTTACACTGAGGTTCAAAACACTGTCAAAATCACAGTTGTGAAACAGCAACAAGAATGGTTTTTATGGTTGGGGGTTACCACAACAAGGGGAACTGTGCTGAAAGGTCACAGCATTAGGAAGGTTGAGAACTACTGGCTCAGAGAATTCTCTCCTTACATAAGGTCTATTCATGCTTAAGAACATGTAACTAGCCTTCTTGTCTTTGCTAACTTTGTTAAGCTTAAGCTATTTTGATAAACTGAGTCATATAAGAATCTGTTATATTCTGTAGTGGTGTACTATAAAAGGATCAGGAAATTTCTGTATCTTTGTGAACTGTATGAGTTAAAATTTTCATTTTGATACTAAAAGGAGCTTCAGTTCAGAAATTATCATATTTTTAAGGCTAACTTATTGTAAATTTTTAAAGATGATTAAGACATGCAAGTTAATAGTCACCTCAAAGGACCAAATTCTTTAATGTCTTCAGAACTATAGATGTAGTTGTGCTAAGTACTAATGTAATTAATTACAGAAAAAAAGCTTTAGTTAGCCTCCTATTTGTGTTTTCAAGGTTAAGTCTAGATTTGTTTAGCTCAGATATACTTAATAGATAATGGTCCTCAAACTTGTCAGAAATCTGATGAATATGGCATTTAAAAAGGTTTAATGGGAAAAACTTACTATGATGTTGTGACCCTGAGGTCTCCAAAGACAATGACGGTTCACCATGACTATTCCACATGGATTGTGGTAACACAATACAAGACTGCCCCAATGTTGCACCTGCTGCCAGGACCTGTCCCAAACTGTGGACAAGCAGGACACTGGAGACTTGATTGCCTCACTTTGCCTAAGTGAAGTAAGGTCAGTAACCTCCCCCCTCCATGTTCTTCCTTCATAGGAAAGCATCTCATTTTCTGGGCCTGGCAGCCAACTTCTTCTTATCCTGGTACCTCTGCCCACCAGTGAATGGAGACCAAAGGAGCCTGGGATGACCATCCGGCCAATGGTCTAGTCTGTCATTTTCAGAGGACATTTAGATTATATTTCTTGCTATAATTTATCATTCTCAGTTCTCTGATGGTATTGATGGCTAGGCTAACTATAGCTTTGTCAGCTTTGCAACATCAAGCAACCAGGTTCTTCCTGAAGGCTGCAGCTACCTTGTTAGCTATTTCATGTGTAAAAATTAGGCCTTGCTTTTTCCTGTTGAGAAAAGGCAGACAAGTTTGCTTTGCTAATAGGCTTTATATTAAAAGATAATGAGGTTTCAGATATAACCTTCCATTAAAGGAACATGTGCTGTGGGATGTTCTGTATGGCAAATGTGTTGCTAATAAAATACTGATTGGCCTGTGGCTAGGCAGGAAGTATAGGCGGGGCTAACAGAGAGAATTAAAAGAACAGGAAGGCAGAGGGAGTCACGGACTGCCTGCCAGCTGCCAGCCAGGACAAGCAGCATGTGAAGAAGCTGGTAAGCCACGAGCCATGTGGCAAGGTATAGATTTATAGAAATGGATTGATATAAGATATAAGGACAGTTAGCAAGAAGCCTGCCACAGCCATACAGTTTGTAAGCAATGTAAGTCTCTGTGTTTACTTGGTTGGGTCTGAGCAGCTGTGGGACTGGCAGGTGAAAGAGATTTATCCTGACCGTGGGCCAGGCAGGAAAACTCTAGCTACAAACATGCTTTGCAATGACTGTTCTCAGTAATAACTACTTTGTCTCTGGGAAATGATTAGATGGAAAGAAAAAGGGTTAAAGTCTATGCAAGTTTTAAGAGTTTAAGAAAATGTTTTAAGATATATAAAGGTCTGAGGATGTGAAAGCTTAAATGAAAGTTGTAAGGGTGTAAGAAGGTGATTTAAGGTAGGTAAAAAATAGAAAATGTTTTGGACTTCTTTCCCCCTCTATGCTATTGTTACATTAAGATTTCAAAAGTTCAGAGTTTTAACATTGATCAATAAAGTTCTGATAAACTGATAGAGCAGTGACTACTTACTGGTTAGTCACAAGCTCAAGAGTTTAAATTTCCTTTGATTATCTTCTAAGTATAGACCTAATGATTCTTGTTGGGCTAAAGACATCTCTGTCCAACCAATATCTGGCTCTCTGGACAGAGGAAAAATATTCATGCTTTTTAACTCAAATATACAGCTTTTTCTAGGACTCAAAGGTGTGAGTCTACTTCAGGTGTTTTACAGACACCTGTTACCTGCTTTTTCAACAATGCTGATTTCAATACAGATTGCTAATGCTAATACACCTAAAATGTTTATGTCTTTTTTGTAAACCAAACAAAAAATCCATGTAAGCTTCATTCAAAGAATCTAGGGAGTCATAAAACTTGGATCCACTGCTCACAGTTCAAAAGAACTCCAGATAAATAGAGTCTAAGATTTCTCACCTGTCTATTTCTGAGGATGAGATCTCTCTTCTCTCTCCTGGTCTTGGAACTACTCCCATTCCCCAATTACTAGGATTATGGGCCTGAAACTTCCAAATGTAGGATTTTCCTTTAAGTTCCTAAACTTTAACTTCTGTCCCTAGTCTATATCTTCCCCCACAGATTTCCACTTGGCTGGCAGACACCATCCAAGCTTCAGCTACTGACTACAATCTGTTCCAAATGACTGCAAACCCCAGACTTACTGTAAGCTGATGTGGACCAGTTCAGTCAATGTGATGTCTCCTTGTCTATTTTGATGTATCAGTGAACTAGATGCTTCTGATGAGTGCTCCATTGTCTGAATTCCCTCCTTATCTTTGACTAGCATTCCAGCTCTCCTGGGCCCTGACAACAATATCCTGGTTTGAGTAGAAAGCAGTTACAGAAAAGAGTGTGTCATCCCTTATCCCCCAAACAGGCTGGGATGTTAGATCAAAAGAAACTCCCTGGCATAGGGGGCAAAATAGCTGCCTATAATGCCTATTGGCATACCAGGAAAGGTATCTGTTAAAACCAAATAGACCCAGATCTATCAAATTGTAGATTTATTAGCTAAAATAGTTCTATAGTGTAATAGGGTGCTCAACCTGCTCTATTGTTTCTATATAAACCAGTCAGGAAACATTAGAGATAATCTGACTGTACTAAAAAAGCACATTGCAAAAATGAGGACCTGAAATAAAACAAATGACTGGTTCCCACTATCATTTCCAGGCTCCTTCTGGGAAGTAATTCTAATGTCAGCCATCACAGGGCCTTTATCCATTCTGCTTCTGCTAATTGCTATTGACTCTTTCATCATTGATACCTTAACTAAATGATAATTCCTATCTGGTACCATTAAGCTGATGGTTATTTGATCCTAAAATAAACAGGTACCCATCACAGAGTTAAGGGTTTGACTAAAGATACAACTCAAGGGGGAAATGTGAGAGCAAAAGCTATATTTTAAGTTTTAATTACTAGGCCTAAGAGATCCATGAAACAAAATGCCTTTGATCTGCAAGCCCCTTGTGCAAGTACAGATGGTTCATGAAATGCTAGAGTCCATTGTTTAAGTAAGATGATAAGCCACATGTTTTCACTCCCCTAAACGTTTGTTTGACCGCTATGCACCATATGTACTTAACACATGTAGGTGGGAGATACATGGGCAGGAAATATCTCAGGACATATGCTTGCCCCTGATTGGGTATAGGCAAGAAGTATGCAGGCAGAAAGTACATCAGGAAGTATGCTTGCCTCTGATTGGACCTCATGGAAAATGCAGTGAATTATGGGTTTTGCCTTCATAAGCCCATGCAAAACTTGACTTGGGGTCATTTCCTAGGAACATGGTTATAGACCTGGCCAGAGTCCATTCACCTAGCTATTATTTAAAGCTTGCTTCACGTTTGATTTTAAACAGTAGTAGTGATCTTAATCTACACAGATGGGAGTAACATCCCTATGATTTTTATTTTGAAGCTCCTGAACATTAAGCCCTAAGGACAGTTGTATGTGAAATGCTGATGGCTCATGTCCAGATGTTTGGTAAAGTAGATAGTGATGATATGAGATAAAAACCACTGTCGGATGATCCACAGTTCTTATCATTGAGACCTTATCCAGAATAGGTACTCTTCTCTAGAAGCAAGAGAAACTTGCTGCCTGCTGGTAGAAAACAACAGGGGTCAGCTGTCCAGGAAAGGTCTATAAAAGAAGCATCAAAGCAACCTGTCACTATTGAGCAGAGGAACCACAGAGTTAAATAGCTATCAAAACAGAGGGGATACAAGAACTAGTCCTTACTATGCCTAAAAGTTATTGATGAGAGAATATATGGCAATTCTTGTCGAGACACTGACGTCTCAGGCAATTGGGATTTGGAGCATTTCTGTAGTTTTCATACAATCGTACTCACTAGCAGGTGAGACTGCGAATGAACAGTTGTAACAGAAACACCATAAAAACAAAATGGCAATATAATACCACATAATGGCTATGGAATGACCATTATATGGAATATACTTGTCTTAGCATATGGCAAATCAGCTCATATAATATTCACAAGTAAGGTATGTAGTAAGTATGTACTATGGCTCAAATGAATGTAGCCTTTGAAAATCCATACTTGGATATGAACCTCAAAGTGATAATATTAAGTGCTGGGGACCTTCTAAGGTAATTAGGTTGTGAGCCTTGTGCCTCTATTAATGAGACAAGTATTATACAGGGGCTAGAGTTTTCATCCCTGGCTTGCCTTTCTACATGATGAAACAGAGATGTCACCATCTTTAAAGCAGAAAACAAACCCTAACTAGACACTCAAACTTCTTGTGCCTTGACCTTATGCTTTCTAGCCTTCAGAACTTTCAGAAATAAATTTCTGCAATGTGGCTGTTACCCAATGTAAGTATTGGGTCACCTCAGTATTCTGTTATAGTAGCAGAATTAGAATATGACAGTATAATTAACACCCAGGAAATTACATAAGGAAATTGAGACTCAGTGAGCTTAAAGTTCATTCTTATATGCCATCCCACATATGGCATACTATGGCAGAATGTGGGTTAGAACCTGTGAAAATGGGAACAGAGCTTGTGCTTTGTCTATAACATCAAACTGCTTAGATTACCAATTCTATAAAGCCATGACTCAAAACTAGACATAAGCCCTCCCAGGGTTTACACCGCCTTGTTCAAGGATTCATCTAAGTCCTGATAGGGGATTCCCCTCTGGAAATGTATATTATTCTGCCCCATTGTATGGCATTTTTTGTTCTCCTTTCACTCCCTGTACTCTAAGACAGCTACCTTGTACTTTTCCAAATGATCTCTTTCTGGGAGTTTTGAACCTTGCCAGATCCTGGTTGTCCCATTTTCTCAGGGTTCCTCACCACAACAAACAGATTCCACTCCTCCATACAGTAAGTAGATCATCACTAAGTAAATAGAGAAAAACTAGTAAAGGGAATCCAGGACGCCTGCAGTCATTCAACAGTCATTATCTGTTGGGCTTCCTTGTTGTTTGTCCAAGCATTGTGTTAGATAACATGCAGGTAAGTTTCTTCTTTGTTAACTTCATAATCTAATCAGAAGATGTATCATTTGTAGTAAGAACTATAAAAATAGACATACCAGACCAGGTAGCCAATATGTGGATTTGATAGAACTCGGGAAAGGAAAGCACCTTGGGACTCCATGCTGAGGTTTCAAGAGATTATCTTCTCAGCAGCTTCTTGAAGTGTTCAGACAGGTGCTAAAATCTGATTCCCATGAATTGGGGGCAGTGTGGATCATTCCAATAAAGGAGGATAAAACCCAGGATTATCTGAGTTTCTAAAATGAATGCCCTTTAAATAACATGGTTCTCTGAGCAAGACTGATGTAAATGATTAGAAGAGGATTGTCAGTTGTATGCTTCCTGACGACTGGTATAGGGAGAAGAGTTAATTCTATGTCTTGTAGAACTGGATTTTTCTTATGCCCAACTGTAGCTCAAAGTGTGGATCAACACCTAAATATAAGAGGGGGCAGGTGTGGTGGCACATGCCTTTAATCCCAGAGTTTGAGGCTATTCAGGGTTACATAGTGAAATCCCACCTCAAAAAATATATATAATAAAGCAAAACAAAAAATATAAGAGAGAGAAACTAAGAAGAAGGAGAAGAGATTTATGGTTAAATAACCCTGGAAAATGCTAAAACTATCCCATTGTAGAAGAAATTCTTAGTCTTTGTACTAACAAACATAAAAAAATCTCTAAGAGGAAGTACAGAGGGCATATTTCCCAACCTGGGAGCACCTTTGAGACATATCCTCATCAAATGTGTCTTGTAGGAGAATGCATTATATAGCTTAGGAGACAGCAGAGTTTCAGGTGCTACAAGCAAGAGGAAGGTGAGGGAGATAGCTATGTAGAACCCAGAAGCTTTGCTGCTTTATCTAAAGCAGAAAGTATAGGCAGCTGGCTGCTACAGCTTCAAGTTAGGTCAACCTTGGCTGGATGCGTCTCAGGAGCTCAATCAATACTTAGAGGATTGAATTAGAACAGAGAATACAGCACATCCTTTCCTCTCACCAGAGGTGGCACCAACTGCAGAATTATTTAGAGACACACTTTGTGGAGAACTGTGTTGGTGACACTTTGATGGTCTCTACAGGCAACAAAGGGACATGGTGTAAAGTTCTCTTCCTCTGCAAAATCCAATAGAAAAATTCTAGAGCTTTCCCTCCTAATCAGGATCATCTACCTTCTTTAACCCCAGCCTCCAATTGTGACTTAAATCTTTAAGCTATTTGTTCTCAGATTTTCAGAGGAAGTCATTTGATATTTAATTTTATCAAACATTTATATGATAGCTCACTTTGAAGACACAATATTATATTTTAAGATTACCCAGCGATATTTGCAGCATTGCAGCTCTTATTGAAGTTGCAAACTCACAAAACTTATGTGAAAAATGTATTTTCAGTTTGTGCAGTTTCTCATATTATCAGGTGAGAGATAATGATAACAGAATATCAGTTCCAAAAACAGCATGAAATCTAATCTACATACCTTTGAACTTATCCATTCACTTTTTCAGTTTTGAAGAAATAGTAAAGTTTTTCCCCAGATAATGGTCTAAAAGAATAAAGACACATCTCTTTCCATGGTGATTCTAGCTCTCAGAATATTTTAAATATGTATTTTATGATTAACTGTGACTATACAATGGGAAGGTGAATGATTGGCTGACTTCTTTACCACATTAGTGGAAACTAAACCTCAATGATAGTGATTATTAATGAGCATAAGTCTGCTTCTTAAATTTATGTTTTTTATTATTTAAAACAATTTTTAAATTTAAAATATCTTCATCATATTCTTCCCCTCCCCTGAGACCTTCAAGAACATCTCCTCTTCCCTACCCACCAACTTTAAGTTCTTTCTCAAGAAACAAACAAAAACCTAATACAACAACAAACTCCCCCAAAACCAAGAAAATATAATAAAATATCACCTACAAAGAAAAAAAGAAAACAAACTACAACCAAATAAATCACCCACAAAAAACTTGTGGAGCCCGTTATGTGTTGATCAACTGCTCCTGAACATGAGGTATGTCTGGAAGTGGTTGATATACCCAGTGTCATTCCACTGGAGAAATTGCTTTTCCCTCTTCCAGCAGGTATAAGTGACAGTTTAGTTGTTAACTTTTATCTTAGTGGTTAGGTTGTCATTCATCCATTTATTCATTCATTTCTTTTTTGAAAATATAGCAAAATATGATAAGATAAAGCAAAACTATCATATTGAAGTTGAACAGAATAAACCAACAGAAGGAAAAGAGCCCAAGAAAAGGTACAAGAATCAGAGACTCATTCATTTGCACATGTAGGAACACATAAAAATATCAAACTGGAAGCCATGATATATCTCCAGAGGACCTGGTGCAGACCTGTGCAGGCCCAGTGTATGATCCTTCAGTCTGTGAGTTCATATGAGCTTTGCTTATGTTGATTTAGAGAACCTTGTTTGCTTGGTGTCCTCCATCCCCTCTGGTTTTTATACTCATTCCACTTCCTCTCACTTCCTCTTCTGTAGAATTCCGTGAGCTCTGAGGGGAAGGATTAGATGGAGACATCCCACTTAGGGCTGAGTGTTCCAAAGTCTTTCACTCTCTACATAATGGTTGACTGTGAGTCTCTCTATTTGTTCCCATCAGCTGCAGGAAGAAGCTTCTCTGATGATGACTGAATAAACATTGCTGTGGAGCAAATTGAGATAATGACTGTATTATAATTTTGGACTAAGAGGATGAAGATGAATCAAACACTATCCCAATCCTCAGATTCAACTATGGTCACAGGAATCTATCCACGATAGGCAAACTAAGTCTGTAAAGGAAAGCACATTGGCAGGCTGGCCCCCAGTGCTGAGGAGTGTTTTGTCTTCTAGGTGTGGCGAACCCATGCTGTCACATGATTTTAGGCAACAGCTCCCAACTTCTCTGTGCACTAGAACACCCATTCTAGTCTATACCAACTGGGTTTCTGGTTTAATAAGCAAGGGTATACCCTGGGAATTCTCTTCTGAACACATTATATTGAGGACCACACTCTTAGGGACTGTGATTTAGGAAATGATTAAAGAAGAATCTTGGAAGTGGGGTCAAAGATTCATCATTAAAGGACAAAGCTTTAATGAGGACTGGAGATGGTTATCAAATTGTCTCAACAACAATAATACAGGAAATTGTGTGAATGTTTTCATAGGTTCCATTACTACTTCTCCAAGATGTTAGAACCAAGGTTTTAGAAAACAAGGAACTGTCTAACAGGAAGTTCAGGCTGATCCCAATTAATTTGATTAGAAATGTGCCATTTCAGGAGAAATGAAATAAAAATGCTACTGATAGGTCCACTTCAGCTGTTTCCTACTGAGACATGATGGGAGTTATTTGGGGGAAAGAGGAATACTTTGGCCCCCTTCACTTACTTCACTCAGTGTTGCTTTTCTTTTGATTAGCCTTTCATATATTTAGTTCTTTGTGATAATTCATTACCTAAGAATATTCTGGAGTCAAATGTAATTTTGCCACATGGAGATAAACATAAGGAAGGAAATCAAGGATCAGGCACATTTAATGGGGGTTCTTTGTAGTTGCAGTCACAACTTACATGCTCTGTATTTGCTAGAGTGAAATTTCCTTTGTGAGGCAGTAATTCTGGGATGTTGTTTTCATAGAGAAAATTCAAATAAGACATAAACATAGTTACCTCCTAGTGAACAGGTTATATACAATGATTCCTAAGGGCTTTGGAGTGGTTGTAAATAGGTTACCCTTCTAACTGGTGGAGATGTAACCAACCATCTTATTAAATAAGAAACACAGAACCAATGCAAAGAAGAAAGCCAAGAGGTCAGAGCTAAGAGCTAAAACCTTACCCTTCCTCCTGCAGTGGTCCTACCTCTCCGAACCAGAGCTACTTCCTGTGTTAAAGTCTTTATATAGAGTTTCTGTTCTGCCTTCTCATTGATTGTAAACCCAACCCCATGGCCACCTCATCACGGCCTGTCTGTATAGACCTCCAGGTTTTCTATGATTGGTATTGAGATTAAAGGCATGTGTATCCAATACTGGCTGTATCCCTGAACACACAGAGACTTACCTAGCTCTGCCTACCAAGTGCTGTGATTACAAGTCTACGCCACCACTGCCCTGTTTTCCTATGGCTTGCTAATAGCTCTGACCCCCAGGGAACTTTATTTATTAACAGACAAATAACATTTTAGTACAAAAGAAAATATCACCATATTTCCCCTTTTCTATTTTAATAAAAAGAATAAAAAAGGAAAAAGCTTATAACTAATATAAAAAAACAATATACAAAAGTACAATAACTATATACAATATATACAAGTAATAAATACCTAAACAATGTCTAGTTCATTTGTATTTAACAAATTCAGAGAAAATAATTCCATTATCTATCCTATTGTATCTAATTCACTTTCTATCCTAATTAATCTTCAACTATAACTAAATAATCTTCAACTCCTTCAGAGACCCAAGAAGGAAATAATATTAGCTAACAAAAATAAAAACAGGAAGTACATGCAAGCAACTTCCATAAAATTGTGAGTTGACAGAAAAAGACAGCTGCCTGGACACTCATCTGAGGTTTCTCCGCAGTGTTGGGGCATCATATTCAGCCTATAGGTTTAATGTATCTGACAGACTCATTTGTGAAGTAGGATGTACACAAAGTTAACAGTTCAACCTCACATTGGGTGAGAGCAGTCCATGTACCAGAAATACCTGAATTCCACTAGTGTCATGTCATGATTCAGGATTTTAAATTCTGGAAATTGTTGATGTTTTTTTGAATTCAGTTGTCCATTCTTCTTGGCTATGTGTGTATGTGGCTACATCTCAGCATCCCGTTCTTCTTCATATCCCTCTATTAATTGCCATTCTACTATTGAGAGGTGTGAGCTTAGTTACTCTTCAAGAATAACTGTTTCAGCTGCTGTTCCATTGCACATCAGAAGTCAACAGCCCATTGGCTGTTCAGCTGCCTTCGAATAAAAGGGCACTGTACCTTTTCCAGATTGTGAAGGCCACTTCAGAGATGGTGCCATATTGTCCTGGACTCAGAAGATGCTTTTTGATAAAGCCATAACCACACTTGTTTTGGCAAGAATCGGTAGTCCTTTGTTTCGTGTCCTGTCTGTCCTGTTTGTCATCTGTTGATTCGAGGATACTTTGTTGTCCAGTGGCTAACTTTTGCCACAATGAAAGTTAACTCCATATGCAGTTTTTTCAATGCCCATATTTTCTCTGAGATAGAGTGGTACTGCCAGGAGCCGACATGTCTCATAGTCATAACAAAAAAGAAAAATTTTCAAAGTTATTAAAACATTCTAAATGCCATATTCTGTAGATCTCTGAAGGAGTTGAAGATGACCTGTCTATCTAAAATATATCTGCTCAATCTTGAAAACATACCTAATATGACTACAAGTTCTATTGTAATGTCTAACTACTTTCATTTCTTTATATCATCCTAATAGTTGGTAATAATAACATTCAAGGATCAGAATATTGCATTACATTGTTAAATGAACGGTATAAATACAATTAGAAATATACATATAGCATTTTCTAACAATATCAATTTCAATATATATATATTTGTATACAGTATAAAACAATCCAATCCAATCATTTCTTTCTCTCCTTTTTTTAAAAAAACAAGAACTTAAATCTAATCTCCTTTGCTTATCCCTTTTCCCTAACCCTTGATAACGACTTGTAACCAACCCCCCTAATCAATGAAAATTATCCCAGACCCAAAACCCACTAAAAGACAAAAAAAAAAAAACAAAAAAAAAACCACACGCCCCACACCACCTCTTTGGGAATGTGGGCGAAGTATTCTTGAAATTGTTTCCTGTTGGGTATGGGAGAAGGTATCTTTATCCTGAAAAGAAAAATTTTAGGTTAATTGTCAAATTCTAGGAAAGGTAACTATATCCTTCATTATCCAGTCTGTGTATAATGCCAAAGTTCAGGGTTTATCTCAAGTCCTTATTCAAGTAGTCTTTGAGACTGGATCATTTCAGCTAGCCCTCTCAAAATTGCTCTGAGCATTTTGTGGTTCAAAGCTGATCTGTAGATGATGTTTGTCAGCTTAGTGATGTTTATATTGTCCATGTGGAATTGTTGTTGTGGGGCCCCATCTTCTTCCTGGAGACTTCAGTTGATGTTAGGCCTGGCCGGGATTTCCTGAAGAAAACTGATAAGAGACTCGAACTCAAAGACATATATATGCAGCTAATTGAAGCCTTTTTTCTTTCTAGAATTAGTTAGTATTCTATATGACCATTCATATCTTAATAAAGTTTAAAATGTATATATCTATATATATTAATCTTGTAAATTTTGATATAAAATTCATACTTTAAGAAAAGTTTAAAGAATCAGAATAGAATCAAAGAGTTGAGATTAGTAATAGAATAATCCCTTAATTAATTTGGCTTTTCTCCTGACCCATAGCAGAAGATGGCTCTTTTCTTCTGGAATGATACAGGGATTTTGCATTTTCCTTTTAACAACATGCTTGAGTTTAAAGAAGGAGAGAGCCATTCTCCAACTCCAAAGTCAGCTTTAAATTTTAATTGAATTGGCACTATTAGAAGACCAATAGTGTTAAATCTTTAGAGAAAAGCAGAAACAAACATTTAGGAAGACATAAAATTTTTTAAATGATATACCCATACGCCATTTCACTCTGTTTCTTGGGATAGACGATTTGTCCCTTTTCTTCACTTGTCTCATTTGTCCAGTGTTCTTCAAATTCCTTAACCTTCATTCTCCTAAAAGACAAAAACAAAAACCTTTCCCCAAGACTAATTTTGGGGATGTTCCTTTTTGGCAAGTTATTATCTGATTAAATGAAAAGTCATGTGTTACTGGTATAA
>CABHPQ010123277.1:774-11888 GCA_902168405.1 Peromyscus aztecus
GACCTTCTCTGTGCCCTCTCTATGAAAGGAAGGGCGGTCCTTTGATCCCTGCCTTTGAGTCACTAAGGTAAGGGACCAGGATTTGTAAACTGACTCCGAAGTCTGTTTCCAGCCATTTTTTGAATTTGCTACTGGCCTCTTTGCTTTAAACTATTCTTTGATCACTGACCCTGGTCTGTGGTGATATATTGTGTACCCTAATAAACTTGCTTGGGGATCGGAGGACAGAACCAGCCACTAGATTAGACATAGAGGTCAGGCAGTGGTGGCACACACCCTTAATCCTATCACTCCGGAGGCAGAGATCTGACTGGATCTCTGTGAATTCAGGACCACACTGGGAACAGAGCCAGGTGTGGTGGCACACACCTTTAATCCGAGCACTTGAGATCTCATGTCTTTGCTCGGGAAGGACACGCACCTTTAATCCCTGAAAGTAATGTAGCAGGACACAGAAAGGTATATAAGTTGTGAGGAAACAGGAACTCAAGCTCTCTAGACTGAGGATTTCCTGGAGGTAAGTTAGTGGCAGAAGCAGTTCAACTGAGACCCTCAGGGGTGAGGACTCAGAGCAGAGGCTTTTGGTCTGAGGATTCGTGGAAACAGGATTGGCTGAGGAGTTGGAGAGGTGAGGTTGGCTGTGACTTGTTCTGTTTCTCTGATCTTTCAACTTTCACCTCAATATCTGGCTCCGTTGTTTTTTTTTTAAATTTATTAATAAGGCCTTTTAAGATTAGTGTTACATCAGGGTCCACTGATCCTGTGGCAGTTTCCTGGCTGTGTGGCTTTGTTTAAATTCTTGCCTGCATTGACCTGTGGCCAACAGTATATCTGCAAACACATTGATAATGATAGAACTGAATCTGTCTACAAAGTTGGAGTGCCTTACTCCAGAAAGATGTGACTGGCCTGTGTTACCCATATTCCTGTGGCGGAACCAGTCTGGGTATGGCAGATATTGGCATGTCATGCTTTTTCAGAAGCTAGAATCCTGCTTTGCTTTCCTCAGCCATTTCAGGTCCTTATTGTAACTCACATGACTTTCCCATGAAACAATGTGGCCACCCATATTAGGCCAGGGGGCCATTCAGTCAGGTTATTCTAGCTGCCTGGTAAATGGTAATGCTCACAAAATATATAAACATGACCAACATCTTTCAAGTCCAATAAGCGGACAGAATCTTTGCTTTTTTTCTTCCAAAGACAGCTGTCATGAATGTCCTAAGTCAATCTCCAGGGTGATTGACAGAGGACTGGGTACCATGTTCAGTGACTTGTGGGTAAGATCTTAACTCACTGTACCCGGTAGACCAAGTACAGGATGCTTGTATCCAGATTTTAGAGACCATAGATCTGGCACCAGCAATGTGAGTGACACCTCTAATTCTCCTCCCCTTCCAGGATGAGCTGGGTCTCCAGTTCCACAGACAGGGCTGATAGAACCTCCTCCTCACAATGCAGCCTGTGCCGGAGTAAGCAAAGCTGGCATTAATCTGCTGCCTTCTGTGAACCCCTCGGGATGGTTCACTTCACGTATACTCTAAAAGGAGGAAAAGCAAGCGGTCAAGGCCATCTCGAACCCATCACTCAGTGGGCAGAATTGCAAATGGATTGAGGATGCTTCGTTGGCTGCTGATTTCTTGGGGGTATGCCCAGAGCCAGGCCTAAGGAGAAGTCTACTGAGCTCTGCTTCAGGAGAGCTCTGGTTCTGAGAATGTGTAGGGCCAGTCCCAGCATCTCTGGCCTCCTATAGGGTTTGGATTTTTGGGCCTTGGCAGGTCACTCTGTGCTCACTTCATTCTGAACTATGTCTGGATTGACCGAGGTGTTCTAGGTTACTGTAGAGCAGTGGTTCTCAACCTTCCTAATGCTGTGACCCTTTAATGCAGTTCTTCATGTTGTGGTGACCCCCAACCGTAATATTATTTCATTGCTACTTCAGGACTGTAATTTTGCTACTGATGTGAATTGTAATGTAAATAGCAGATGTACAGGATATCTGATATGTGACGCCTGTAAAAGGATTGCTTGACCCCTAAAGGGGTTGTGACCCACAGGTTGAGAACCACTGCTCATGGTAGCTCTGATTTACTTTTCAGGGCTGCTGTTGAATTAAATAGACTTTTTTAAAGGCTTGGTATGGAACCTGTGAACACTGTAATTGGCATATCATTTGTCCACATTGCTGTGCTCCAATGCCCATTTACTGGAAGAGCAGACCTGCCAGGACTCAGCTCTGCCTCTGACCACATCCTAAGTGACAGAGTTCCCATGGGAGTCCATATCTGAACAGTGTGTCCTTCACAGCACTCCCAGGGGAAGAGCCCCCCAAAGGCAATTTTTATAGGTGAAGGGCCCCACAGGCCAGTGCATAAACCCCTGCAAGTGCCTCAAGGCCGAGTGCGGCTAATATCTGCATTAATATTCATATCCCCACATTTCTGTGCAAAGCTCCCTTAACCCATATCCTGGAAAGAAGCGGCATGGGGTTCTGCAGGAGGGAGCTCCTAGGTAGCTGTGTCTCTTGCTACCTGCGGTGGATGGAGGATGAGCCCAGAATTTGGGGAAGACAGTGGTTTAAAATCATTTTAAAAATTGAATTGGCAAGCAATTCAAATTGGATGGACTAGTTATATAGCTCCCCGAGGCAAGAAATAAGACTCCGGATTCGGTTGTCTCTTCCGGCTGTGTGAGTCTGTGAAAAGACCATTCCAGAAGGCAGCTCTGCCCAACTTCTAATCTCAAGTAACACTGGAAGGCACTCCAATAAGTACATTACCAAAGTTAGTTCCTTCCTGTCCCAGTCCAGTGTGTTTTACGTCCCCTGCCTGAGTGTGTGACCAGTGTTCAGAATTCTAACTGTTGTTTTTCAGAAAGAACATGATATAACCAAACCCTCTTAGACACTAGTATCAGTTTTTCTTGGCTCTAAACTCTTTTTTTTTTTTTAAACCATAGCCCCCAAAGTCCTCTGGGAAACCAGCAGCAACATGAATCACAATCACAAAGAGCACCTGGTACACCAAGCTGTGGTTTTATTCCCAGCTCTTGTTTTTGCTTTATTTAACGAAAAGGGCAACGCTCAGTGGATACGTTCCGTCTTGTTCCTTCTTTCACATCTCATCATTTTTTTTTACCCCTCCTTACTTAGCATTCTTGGAGAACGCTTAGCCTACTTCACCAGACTTGGCGGACAGTTCTCACAATGTGGATGGAGGAAGACTGGGGAGACTCTAGACAGCACTTCCGGTACTTAGGTGAGTTTGAGCCATCACAGTCCATATGGAGACACCACTCAGCAGGCAAGGAGAATAGGGCTGACTTCCCTTCTCTCAAAGACCACCTTCAGGCAGATACCAATCCCATGATGCAGGAACTGAGACTCCCATATCACAGATCTGAGGCCAGAGAGGCTGAAAGAAGGCAATTCTGCTATCTGCTTCCTTTTACCCTGCCCCACACTGTCCCGCCTTATTTTTGCATTCATCCCTCACCCCTTTAAAAGCTATTTTCAACTGATTTTGCTTGAAGCAAATATGGGCAAATTATTAATTCCTGGTTTTCAGTCATGTCCTAATTAGTCAGTGATGATGCATCCCTGTGGAAAAGGAGATGGTAGTTCTGTTTCCCAGTCTTTGGTCCCTTATTTCCTCAAGTATACGTGCACCGACATTATGCACTTTGAAAAAAAAAATCTTATCGGTAGATGACTAATTTGTATGCACTAAGAAGTGGAAAGCCAGAGTGCATGTGTATGTTTACAGATGTCATCAAGTAAGATCCAAGAAGTTAAATTAATCTGACACAGACTTAATGATGTACATAATGATTATGTTGCATGGTAGTTAGGCATAAATGGGAAGCATCCTCCAGGAATGAGTGTCACTGGTGTGAATTTACATAGGTTTTCTTTGATAATGTTGTTACCCAACATTATCCACTTATTCATATCAGTTTAAACCAAAGGGAGATTATTGACTCTCACAATGGGAATATCAGTGGTGGATCCAGTTATTTGGAGATGTTACTGAGACACCCCCTCTCCCCTATCCCAAGTCTCATATAGCGCAGACTGGTCCCTAACTCCTTATGTAGCCAAGAATTACCTGGAACTCCTGATCTTCCTGCCTCCATGTGCCTGGAGCTTGTATTCCTGGTGTGCACCAGCATGCCTGGCCTGTTCGAAATGTCTTTAGTCAAAGCAACTCTTAATTCCAGATACAGAAAAAAGGACATAGGTGCAAATGTTGTAGGAAAGACAGTGTAAAGGTCAGACTAAGTGCAGCTGGAGCAGAATTAAAATGTCATGTCATTTCTGATTTTGATTAGGAACGGGAAGAAGAAGGCAGCAGAGGCTAAGGGAATAACTTCTGTTGATCTAGAGCGCAGTACGTGATTATGGTTGATGACCAATTATTGAATATTTTAGAGAAGGTAGCAGAGAGGATGTTGAGTGCTTCCAAGACAAGAAAAGGATACATGTTTGAGGTTCTGAATTTTCTAATTACCCCGATCTGGTTATTACACATTGAGGACATGTATTGAAATGTCACATTCTAATTCACTGATACCTACTACTAATGCTGTGTCAAATAAAAATACAGATATGATTTTTTTTTAAAAAGGAAGTGGGGGTGGAAATACCATTCAAAGGGAACAGAAAGAAGAAATTCTGAAGACTGAAGACAGAAAAGCTCTCCAGGCTTCCCAAATTTGCCGACATCAGCCCAGTTGATGGAGCACAGAGAACAGCCCCCAGACTCATCTTGGCAGAAATTCTGTTGTACTGGCCATGATTACTATCGATCTCTGTTCTTTCAAGACTTCTTAGCTTATTGACTGGAAACTGGAGTTTAGAAACTCTGCAATAGTTCTCTGAAGATTCTCAGTAGCCTGAACAATCACTGCTGAGTTGCGTCGTTATTTGAACTGGTTAGAAAAAGAGTGCAGGAGACACTTGACTGTCAGCTGTACCAAAGACCAAAGGCCCTGCCTGGAACTTCTTTTCTTCTCTGGTTTTTCGAGACAGGGTTTCTCTGTGTAGTTTTGGTGCCTGTCCTGGATCTCGCTCTGTAGACCACGCTGGCCTTGATCTCATAGAGATCCACCTGGCTCTGCCTCCTGAGTGCTGGGATTTAAGGTGTGCACCACTGCTGCCTGGCCCTGCCTGGAATTTCTTAATGAAATCCGACTTTATTTTCATTCCTGACGAAATCTGTGAATCTATGTTAATTATCATCGCCTACAAGAAGAAGCCTCAGCTGGGCAGTGGTGGCGCACGCCTTTAATCCCAGCACTCGGGAGGCAGAGCCAGGCAGATCTCTGTGAGTTCGAGGCTAGCCTGGGCTACAGAGTGAGTTCCAGGAAAGGCGCAAAGCTACACAGAGAAACCCTGTCTTGAAAAAAAAAGAAGCCTCGCTGATGTGGGCTGAACACTGATCTACGGGAATAGCAATGTATCTTTAGGAGTGATTTTATTTCTCTATTTAGCAGAGTAATAGTAGTAGGTCTCCCCTAAGGCCCATGACCTACCCAGCCTCAGGTTCTTGGCCTTAACATGGTTAGGTATGGCTTTTGTCTCATGGAGCAGGACTTACACCCAATATAATGTGGCTGGTCTCACCTATAAAATTTATGCCACAATTGTACCACAATCCCTAGTTCTTAACTGGGAGATAGAGGAGAACTTCTTATATACAATAGAATCAAAGATTAACATCTAAAAGGTGTTGGCTGTGCTCTCAGGAAAAAAAAAAAAAAAAAAAAAAAAAAAACCAGTAATGATTTCATGAACATGTAGACTTTCTTTATTGGAGTCATGGCTTTTACTTCTGTGGAACATGTGAACACTGCCATGACCGATCTGAAATCACTGTTTGGTTATATACTAAAAAAAGCAGCATCTCCATGTCTGAACCATGACACACATATATAAAACTCATTACCCTTGGGCCAGCGAGATGGCTCAGCAGATAAGGGTGTTTGCCGCGAAGGCTGAAGATCTAAGTCTGGTATCAGGGATCCAGACAGGAGAAGGAAGGAACTGATTCCCAGAAGTTGTCTTTTCACCTCTACATGCGTACCTACACGTGCGTGTCCACATACAATGAAACGGTAAGCTCACCGTTCTTGTTCTTAGTCCCTATTTTTCAGATGTTTTCGGAATCCAACAGCCTTACTAGTATCAACCACCTCTCCATATCTCTGAAGCTGACTGGTCTTATCAAGCTTATTCACCCATGGCAAAGGCCACCACTGGTGACCACGGACACCAGAGGTTCTCCAGAGGGCTTCCTTCAGACAGATGCACTCAAGGCCTTGAGACAGATGTGGGATGAGTCCGCTCTCTTACCACACTACTGCCTTTTATCCCGAAGCCACAGAAGAGGAAGATGAAGACAAAAATGAAGCAGGAGGCTCTGGAGCCAGTGACCTACCTAGAATCAGGTAGGTTTGGGTCAATCATGTCTTCGGCAATCAACAACCCATGATGTTTGCACAGGGTGAGTCACTCTGGCTCCACCTTGAGCCAACACCGTGTGGCAGCTCCAGTTTTTCCCTTGCATTTCCTATCATCCACTCACAGTATAAAAGGCTTCTCCAGTTTCCTTCAGCTATGGATGGCTAGGTGACTTGGGCTAGAAAAGCTCCCTAGAATTTCACACCGTATATTGTTTCTCTTTTCTTTGTCTTTCATTGGCACAGTGCAAAGCAAAGGGTGCAGGGATGCCCTTAAATTGTGCCCTGCATGGGACTCAGCAGTTTCCCGTGACCAACTCCCTAGCGGTCTAAAGGTCGGAAGGTGAAATCTCTGTGCCCTGTCTTCTTTGGTGACCAGACCTAGATAACAGATTTTGTCGATGTGCTAATGCTCACGGTTAATCTAACTGCTACCAGGATCCATTTTTCTGACTTCAGAACAGACCAAAAGTGGAGTGTGTGTGTGTGTGTGTGTGTGTGTGTGTGTGTGGTGTGACAGAAGAGAGAGAGAGAGAGAGAGAGAGAGAGAGAGAGCGCTTAGGCATATGCATTCCATGTATGTCTGTATATTGATTTGAAGACTGGCATGGCATTTACTGAGAAGCAGGACACTGCAGATTTAAAATATTCTTGAACTCAGAAAAAGGCGGCCAAGGAGCCAAGGAGTGCAAATAAAGCAGACCAGAATGAATGCAGTGGGGCGTGGGGGTGGGGCGGTGGGGTGGGGCAGGGAGCCGACTGAATGGGTCAAACCACTTGCCACACAAGCCTGATGACATGAGTTCAATCCCTGGAACCTACCTAAAAATCTGGACGTGATGGCTCCCATCTCAGCATTCCTGTGTCAAGATGAGGAGGCAGAGACAGGAGTGTGGCCCAAAGCTTATGGGCTAGCCTGGGGTAGGCTGGACAGCTGCAGAGACTCGGTCTCAAACAAGGTATAAAGTGAGAACTATCTTCAGAAAGTTATCCTTTGTCTTCCACACACTGGCACACGCGTGTCTCCCCCTGTATGTGCACACTCAAGAATTTATGGAGTGAGAAGTTGTTTCTAAGCAGAGAGATGGCTTCCTGTTTGGTGTAAACATGAATATTTGGCCGGAGCTTTTCCTTCTGCTTACTTCTAGATTTTCAATTATATTTAGTTTTAAGTACCTGACTTTTAAAGCCCCCTGTATGCTGCTTCTGGATCAGTCTTCAGTTTGGAATGGCCCGTGTTTCCCAGATGTGCCGACGGTAAGGAGGGCGCATCTTGTGGGCAAATCCCAGGGCCACTCTGCCGCCAACTCTGCTTTCTCTAAGTGATTGAAAAGCACACTTGACACACACTCCCTTTCTGGAGATCAAGCCATAATTAAATCCAGGAAACCTTGCTGACGGTGGAGCCCGCAGGTGTTGGATTGCTATTTGTTCTTGCAAAAGCCGACAGCTCTGGCTTGTACATGGCTGCCACCGGCAGGGCCAGTTAAGGTGACTCTGAAATGTTTGTTCTGCCTGCCGCTCATTTTGTTTGGTGAAATGAAAGCCTGCCAGGAGAGTGGACCTGCTTGGAATACAGATGTAAGCATTTTCTTACAAAACTCAAGCACCATTTTTTTTTTTTCCAGAGAAGACTAAAGGTTGGTTCCCTATTGGGCCAACAAATAAGAAACCATCGCTAAGCAGTTAAGAATAGGTAAACACAAATGGCTTTCGCAAGGGGGAGATGTCTGGTGGGATGCCAGTGTATAGCTCAGACTTAACAGCTTTATCAAAGGGAATGTGTTAAATGCTCATTAACTAAATTTACAAATGATTCCCAACTGGGAGGTGTTGCAAACAACAGAGGAAACACACACACACACACACACACACACACACACACACACACACACACTCACACACTCACTAATTACATGCATGTGTGCACTCAAAGCAGAAAATGTAGTAAACTTGTGCTTGGAAAACCAATCCCAAATTAAATCATCATAAATAAAGACATCCGAAGAGAGCAGCTACGTATATACACTCCTTCCAGAATTAAGGTGATAATTCTTGGATGGCAAGTCTCTGGATCGGCAGGATGGCTCAGTGGGTAAAGGTATTTGCTGCCTAAGTCCTCAGTTTGATATCTGGAACTCACAGGATGAAAGGCGAGAACAGACTCTGACCTCCACATGAAGAATGTGCCTCATGTACACTCAAGAGTGCCTGACATCACACACACACGCACACGCACACGCACAAATAGCTATTTTCCACCTCAGATGAAGTCTTTTATTCAAAAAAGATTTATTTTATTTGCTTCCTTTTTTTTTTGGATTTTTTTTTTTATATTTTATGTATATGAGTGCTGTATCTGCACGCCAGAAGAGGGCACCAGATCTCATTACAGATGGTTGTGAGCCACCATGTGGGTGCTAGGAATTGAACTCAAGACCTCTGGAAGAGAGAGTAGCCAGTGCTCTTAACCACTGAGTCATCTCTCAGCCCCCTATTTATTTTATATATACGGATGTTTTGTCTGCATGTACATCTATCCGCACACCAGAAAATGTCATCTGATCCCATGAGACTACAGTTACAGGTGGTTGTGAGCCATCATATAGGTGCTGAGAACTGAACTCAGGACCTCTGAAAGAGCAGCCAGTGCTCTTAACCACTGAGCCATCTCTCCAGCCCATGATAAAGGTTTCTGGGACTCTGCCAGGGAGGCTGTGGCTGAGGTGGCAGAGACTGTAGTGTGGAGATCCACACTTAGAGGGGAAAACATGAGGTCCCTGACACAGTTACAACAGTAATTGGAGAAAGCCTGATGGTGATGTGCTTCCAGATTCAAGATTTGTAACCAAAGTCCTTTATTTTCCAAGGCTTCAGGAGACCCCAGTCCATACCTTCCTCTGGATCTTAGTAGTAGACGGAAGGTAACCCTGGACCTGGATCACACCGGCACCTTCATTACCTCATTGGTCCCTCAGAAGCCACAATGAAGACTCCCTGAGGCTACATTGGGTGCACAGGTATCCTGGGGGAACTGGAGAGTGACCAGGATCCTCAGTCTCATCCTGATGTCACCAGAGAGCTGGGGCAAAGGCCACATCTCCACTCTTGTCTCACCTCAAGTGACCCTTTGGATTTCGCCTGCAGGCTTTTGGGACAACACACCATGGTCTTAAAAAGCACAGAGACAGTAGACAGAGGGCTGTGGAAGACTGGACGACATGATACCTGAGTTGCTGCTCTGTCTCTGCTGTTCAAGTCTCTGGACCTCACTGGGTTACAGTGATTAGCTTGGGGATTTGCTATAGGTGGAAATAGGTATCCTTCCAGGCTTATATGATGATGTCCTAACTCCAGGTCTCTCAGAGTGTGACCATGCATGGAGACAGGGTTTTGAAATGGATCCTTGTGTCAAAATGGTCATCATCGTGGATCTTAATTCAGTGGGAACAGTGTCTTCATAACATTAGGACATGGACACACATAGAGGGAATAACACATGAGTGTACAGGAAAAAGGTGGCCATCTCCAAGTCAAAAAGAAAGGCTTCAAAAGAGCCAATTGTGTTGACCTGTCATCTTGGATTTGCAGTCTCTAGAATAGGAGAAGTAAATTCTTGCGGTGTACATCTTCCCAGTTGTGGTCTTCCTACCTACTAATATAGGAAGCTTAGGGGAGGGCCCATGAATCAGGGACAAGGAGGTCTTTAATCCCATGATGCTGAGAAACGCTTTGTGTAGGTGTACACCTTTTAGAGGAATGATATATTTACACACACACTGCACTCCCTGGCAAGGTCTCATGTATCCCAGGCTGGTTTCACATTTGCTACATAGCTGAGGAGCACATTGAACTTGTGATCCTTCTGTCTATACTTCTGAAGTCTGGCATTACAGGTATGGAATACCCTGTGGTTCTAGGGATCAGATCCAGGGTTTACTGCATGCTAAGCAAGCACTCTTACCAACTGAGTCATACCCCCAGGCCCAGGGATCTATTCTTTAGGAAGAATTCAGTTTTCTAGAGGGATTCATGATATAAGAAAGTGAAAAAGTACTGGCTATATCTAGGTTTTCCTAAAGTTCAAAGCCAAAATTCAACCCCACCAAGCAGGACCTCCTCAGTCTTTAATATGTATAGGCAACACGCGGTTCTGGTAATTTAGGGAGAATCTGGGACAGCTGCTTATTACGGGTCCCCCAAATTGAAATCCAGATATCTGGCCACCTTCGTTTTGTGAAGGTTGTGCTGAGAACTGACAGAGCTTCTTTGATCACGTGACTAAGCACAGGGCAAGGGAAGCCAGGATTGCAAGCCCGACACATTTGGACCATTTCACTTTTACCTAAAAGTGGAGTCAGGGAGGCTGAGCAGATGGTTCAACCAGTAAAGTGTCTGTCCTGCAAGAGTGAGGACCAAACTTCAGATGCCCAGCACCCACATAAAAGTCTGGTGGACATAGTGACCCATTTGCAGTCCTGGTTTCAGGATGTGGAGAGCAAGCTGGCTACCTAGACTAACCAAATCAGTGAGCTCTGGCCTCGGGTGGAGGCCAGAGAGGACACACAGCGACAACCTCTAATATCTGAACCTGCACCCATGCACTTGTGCACATGCGCGCGCGCACACACACACACACACACACACACACACAC
>CABHPQ010123280.1:0-18740 GCA_902168405.1 Peromyscus aztecus
CCCCCCACACAAGTTGCTTTTGGTCATGGTGCTTTATTACAGCAACAGAAAGCAAACCAAGCCACCGTTCCTGTGGTGGGACATTATCCCACTGTCTTGACACTCTGATGGAAGCCCCTACACAGAAACACTGTCTCTAAGAGCTTCTGCAATCCAAAGAGAACAGCAAGTGAGCCCCAGATTCATTTTCCAGATCAGCTTAGGAGGAGATGGCAGACATTCCAGAACCTTCCTACTCAATTCCTCCCTGGTGGAATCTATAGGGACTCCAAGTCAGGAGGCTAGTGAGGGTGACATGCCATTTTATCAAGGCAACACCTTCTTGGTGCCCATAATGGGGAATCTGGAAACACTGTGTGAGAGAGGAGTCAGACACCTCCCACTGGTGAGGACACTGATGGACTGAGGAGACTGTGGACTCCTCTGGGACCACAGCTGGAAGGGGAGTTCTTAGTCCTGGAAGTAGCTACAGAACTTTGGGGTCACACAACAAAGGAGAGACTGGAGCCAGTTCTTGCCTAGAGCGTTTGGAAAATGGGATCAGCCTGTGCTAGCTGTGAGAGGTGGCACAGAGGTTGTGAAGTAGGTACCATTTGGTGTGGCGAGGCTGTGCTTCCCAAGGACTCAATGGCTGCCATAGAGGCCGAGTGGGCCAGGAGGTTTGCAGCTCTGTTCACGCATACAGATGTCCTGGCAGCTGAGGGGCATTGGCAACAAGAGTCTTGCGCAGGGGGGCCAAGGCAGGGAGTCTGGGAGAGGTGTTGTCAAGGCTGTTGCAGAGTGCAACCAGGTCAAGGAACAGCTAGTATGTCCCTGAATTACTTTATAAAATCCCAAAGAAAGTGGATATTCAGAGGCCACTGGAGTAGAGAGGGGTTATCACACCACTGCCTGACTGTGGGGACTTGAGATGTCCTCCACAGACTTAAGGTTTGAACTCTTTTCCCCGGGTGGTAGCACTGTTTTGTCAGATTATGGACTCTTTAGCTGGAAGAACGTGACTGGTGGAAGTAGGTATGACTTTGAAGGTGACTGTGGAACCCTGGCTCTGCGTGCTTCAGGGACAGACCACAGTGATGCCCCTAACACTCACTCCTGCTGCTGTGAATGCTACTGTGCCTCTCCTGTAACAGCCCTGGGTGTATAGTCAAAGGGATCAAAGTCAGCACACTGGAGAGAACGGCCAATTCTCCTTCTTTTCTGCATCATTTAGACAGCTAAGACGTGTAACTGGCTTAGACGACACCAACAGAAAAACAAAGAAAATGTGAATACACGCACACCTATCCAAACATACATACACAATGGTGGTTCATATGGCCCTACAAAGAATAAAATTCTGCCATTTGCAGGAAAATGCATGGAGCTGGAGATCATGTGGCGACCCAGAAAAACAACTAATCACATTTCCTTTCATATATGGAATGTAGATTAACCAGAGGACCAGGAACTCTGGGCAAGATTGTGTCCTCTAGATATGTCAAGGAAGCCACACCCATGACTTCTCAACCATATGGCTGCCTGAACAAGACCTGAACAATGCAGAGCCAATTGACGTGTCAACACAGATGGGAGAAATCTCACAGGGTGAGAAATCTCCACTCCTAAATGAAGAAATACAGTTAATTAATAACTGGAGAGAGAGAGAGAGAGAGAGAGAGAGAGAGAGAGAGAGAGAGAGAGAATGAGTTAGTGGTTAGTGTTCCTCAGGGATTGAACCATCTAAGTGGTTATCCAATACCAAGTGGTCAGCCCTTAAAGCATAATACACATAAGCAACACTCAACAGATTCAGCAGCTTGTATTTATGTATTTATTCATACACACATATGTAACAACAACAATTAAAATAGAGGTCATGAATTTGAGAGGGATTGTGTGTGGGGTGGGGATGGAGGAAGGAGAGCAAGGGAGGAAATGATGTAATTCTATTTCAATTTAAAAAAGAAGAAAAAAGACATAGCCACCAGTAGTGGGGAGAGGAGCCTGAGAAGATAGATGCTCAAGTGCATTTTATACATATATGAAAATGTCATAATGAAGCCCATTATTTTATGTAATTAATATATCTAATAAAACCTGTAAGACTTATCAGTGTAAACAGTTTCCATGAGAGACAATCTTGGGATCTTGGGAAGGCTGGTGAAGAAGTTATCCTTCTGGCAGTCACAGGTAAGCCAAGCAAAGGGCTTATGTAGCAGGGTGATGTCTGGGTCCACACTTCTCAGTCAGGTGTCAGAGTCAAGGAAGCTACTCATCCTCCAACTCCCTCTGTCGCTAACGGAGTTGGCCACATTTTCCCACTTGTATTGCGTTTCATAGGTGAACTGCACAGGAAACTGACCCTCGATAGATTCTGAGATGCCAGCCAAAGTCAGGTCTGAAAATTTAACCATGCTTTGAAAAGCTAGATGAGGCTGGGAATGGTGGTGTACACCTCCAATCCCAGCATTTTAGAAGCAGAGGCAGGAAGATCTCTGTGAGTTTGAGGCCAGCTTCATCTATGTAACAGTTCCAGGCCAACTAGGGATACATAGTGAAACCCTGTATTAAAACTAACCAACCAGTCAACTAACCAATTAATCACCCAACCAATCAACCAATCAACCAACAAACCATCCAGTCAGCCATCTACCCAACCAACCAACCAGCCAACCAAGCAGCTAACCAACCAGTGAACCAGCTAAATAAACTATAACAAAACCCCTCAAATCAGAAAGTGAGATGGTTCACATGCTGACTCTTCCTTAGATGTCTGAGTTAGACTTCCAGTACCAACAACATGCAAGGGTTGACTCTTGCATTAAACAAGGAAGGCACAAGCGAGAAGAGCACAACACATCTTTACCTCACTAGGTGGCCATCACCACCTGGCCAGGCTGGGTATCTCTGTGCAAGAGTTAGCCAGGAACCCCTGTAAGCTTTCTCTCTGCTCTGACCAGCGTGGACCTGAGTGGGTTGCTGATAGTCAGTGAAGTTTGGTCCATTTACAAGCTGTGTAAGGGACTTTATTCACATTGGCCTTCAGCAGTCATGGTCCTTGGTACCATGGGCAGAGCTCTCCGTACTTTAGACATAAGAGAAACAAAATATGAAAATGAAAACAGCATCCGTGACCCAGGCATTCTTGCCAGGCCGATGTGCAGCCAGAAAATCCAAGAAAAAAGACGTAAAAAGAACTTTTGAAAGAAGCCACGTCTGAAGAGGAAGGCACACGTTTGGCATCAGTGTGCTTTGACTAATTCTGTGACTCACTAACTTGAAGTGGCTGCCTCCTGAAAGAGGTGACAGTCACATCTGCGGATTCCTGTCAAATTTCAGAATTTTAGATTATTGGAAAACATGGAGACTGTTTCTTTTTAAAGCTCTTCAGAAGGGTTCTTAAAGGAAAGAATAAAGTAATAGATCCCGATAGTCCAAGTTTTAGTTACCCAGAAATCAGAGCCTGAGACACAGGCTTGTTATTGAAGCTTGTAGGAATGTGATCCCAGAGAGCCGGGTTTCAGGAGGGCAGTCAGGCCAAACTGGGTTATTGAACTGCCAGCTTCTACAGCTGCTTTACTCGTCTCAGGGTCCCGAGGCACTCTGTGGAGTGTCTGCCCGAAAGACCAAAGACAGAATCCACTAGCTTCCCTGCCTCGCCCTGGATCAAGATGGTCTCAGGGAAATTAACTCTGTTGTTTTCCTGGTCATATGTGCTGAGAAAAGAGTACATTTGAGTGGCTGCCCCAAGCTGCAGCATCAGAGACACCCTGGGCAGGAAGTGAGAATAAGCCACGAAGACTGAGGTGAGACACATGATCTAACTGCTCCTGCAGAGGGGGCCAACACAGAAGACACACTTCTGCAGCGGTGGTTTGGAGATGGAGGTGAGGTATAGAACAGTGTCTGTGTTCACTGTACTGTGGGTGTGGGGTCCAGGGATGGCAGGTGCATGATGCATGGGCACACGTGCTGCTAGGCTCTTTTCCTCCACAGATGCCCACACTTCCTACAATATGAGAGTATTGTCTTCTCCCCCACCCCTGCCTTGTGTTGAACCCAACACCTTGCACATGCCAGACCAGTCACTGGGCTGCATCCCAAGCCCTGAAAATATCTTGTCTATATTAAAAGATTGTTTTCATAAAAATTAAACCACAATGACCTCGGAGAGTTATGTGTTGAAATTTAAATTTGCACCCAGATAAGAATGATAGATGTATTTATTCCCTCCCAAAGCAGGCTTTGGAAGAGGAAGAAGGATGTATGCAATTGTCAGAGTCTAATGTGATTGGGAATCACATTTTCCAGCCTTTAGATTTTTTTCATTATTGGCTTTGCTTTGCATAGTACCTGTCATCTTCGAGACTGTCCTAGCGTGTCCTCACCCCCGCCAGGGTAGCTTTTCCCTAGTCATTCTCCATTGGCTTTTGCCACGAGGAATCTGATATGAGGCAAGAACTCAGCAAATATTCAAGTAAATATTTATGGAATGATATGAATAAATAGAGTTAAAAATAGAACATTTTCTTATTCTACTCTTGGAGTAGATACACAAACAAAGCAGAATGGATTTCGCATAGATTGAATGTCACCCTTCTGACCTCACCAATCAAGTTCAGCACTGGCTTCTGTGCTTTTCCAGACCACCCCGGGCATTCAGCTGTGGTAGCCTTTATTCTTGGTTTTATTAATGCCACGCTTGCTAGAGTGTGGGCTTCTCAAGGGCAGGGGCCACTTCTTATTAATCTTTCTGGGGAGCTGGGGAAAGCTCTATGCCCAGAGACATCGACTCAATTAGATTCTACTGTAGACTCTCCATGACATTCTCAATCACACCAGCACAGTGAAGAAAAGTCAGCTGCAGAGTGAATAGCTAAGGGGATACTTTTGGCATCCAACACGCTCTGAGTGGCTGTGGGTGAGTCATGGAATTCATCCCTGCCTCAGTTTCCCTAAGTCAAAAATGAGAGCTGAATTAAGGTTTAAGTGGGTCACCACTCTGCTTTCTCTGTCTTGACATTTTTAATGGGTTAGAGATACTTTTCCACAGCTGGGCCATTCATGGCTTTAGGATTCTTCACTTACTTCAGTCAGGCCCTACCAATCCACTGGGAGGATTTCTTAAAACATAAATCTGCAATGTCACGACTTTCTCCAAACCCTCAGAAGTACTCTGATTCCAGTGGCAAGGTGAGATCCCTGGAAGAACTTGGACTGTTTATGAATGTGAGCTGTGTCACACCACCAAGGTCACCTGAGGAGCGTAGGAAGGAGGAGAAATGTGCCCAGTTCCAGAGCAGAGTGAGTGGAAAAGCACAGGGGAGCTGATGCCCCGGTCCCAGAGAAAGAGGGCACTGAGGGTCGAGTGCGGTAGTCACCGGGTCATTAAGGGTTTAATCAAATGAGAGGGTGGGAAACACTGTCTTGGGTATGGATGAGGCAGAAAGCTGGCACTGAACACTGAGACAGGCTTTTGAAGAACATCTGTACAAAAGCAAGGAAACAGAACTTGCCTACATTCTATCAACACCTCCATCAGCTGATGGATGAATGGATAATGGAAGTGTGGTAATGTGCATAATTGAATTTTATTCAGCCATAAAGAAAAACAAAATTAAGAACTTTACAGGAAGGTGGACAGAGTGGTACATACCTTTAATCCCAGAAGTTGGGAGGCAGAGCCAGTAGATCTCCATGAGTTCAAGGAGCTAAACAGTAAGATCCTATCTTAAAACAAAACAAAACAAAACAAACAAATAAAAAAAACAAATTCCAAAATATTCTGTTGGAAAATGAATGGAAGTTGAAAATATTATATTGTGAGCTAACCTTGGCACAGAAAGACAAATGTTCATGTTCTCTTTCATATGCCGCAGCTCACTTTTCGTTTTATGGATGTGCAGTAGGTGGGAGAGAGTGTCGGTGCAGGTCACAGTGTTAGAAAGGAGAGGACGGTGAGACGGGAGGAGGTCTTAAGGAAGGGGCTGGGAAGGGTTACAGAACACATGTGACATGAGAGGAGAAAGGGGGTGCTGGCTGGGGCAGAAGGAAACAAATAGGAAGGGGAGACGGGGCTGGGGAAGGAGGGAGACCCCCCCCAGCAATGTATAAAAGAGTGGGAAGGAAACCTGCTATTTTGTATCCTAACTAAAAAATAAAACTAAAAAGCCAAACCAAACGAATGATAAGTTATGGGTGAATCAGTATGATAGAGCAGCTAAATGAACACGCTATAGATGTGGCTTATTCAGCTGAATTTCAGCGCTTAATGTTGAATAAAATAAAGGCCTGTTTTAGAAGGATGTGTGGTGTGAGTCTATTAAGAGTAACTTCATTTTTATTTTTATTCTTTAAAATATATAGACTTTGTATTATAAAAGTTATTATTAATTAAAATGTCCTTTGATAATTTCATGCATATATGTAATGCATTCTAATCACTCCCAGCCCCAGTCTCTCTTATCTCCCTCGAGCCCTGGCAGCCCCCTT
The DNA here is from genome assembly GCA_902168405.1 of Peromyscus aztecus. Classification (NCBI taxonomy): domain Eukaryota; kingdom Metazoa; phylum Chordata; class Mammalia; order Rodentia; family Cricetidae; genus Peromyscus; species Peromyscus aztecus. The sequence goes on from CABHPQ010123280.1 coordinate 6,475, forward strand.
CCTCCCCAAAAACCTCTCTGCAGCAGTTTAGGCTCACACCACCCTTGCAACCACAGCTGCTGTAATTGTGAATTGCATTTATTACCTAAGATATCAAAATAAGAAATGTTAATAATCCTGACAATTTATGCAGAAGTGAGACTAATTGTAGAATCTAAAGTAGTTTGTCAAATACTGTAAGTTACTAAGTGATGTCAAGACTACTTTCGGAATAGAGTTTTCAAACTGAACTGTGTTTTGTACCTATACCATAAGACCTCTGTGTGCAAAGGAATAATAGCCATGCGTTTTTCTTTACAAGTTTTATATTTTCATGTTTATTTTGGGACAGTCTTACTATGTGTCTTTGGCTGTCCTGGACCCCTCTATGTAGACCAGGGTGGCCTTGAATTCACAGAGATTTGCCTGCCTCTGCCTCCTGAGTTCTTGTATTAAAGGTGTGCAGCACTAAAGTGGGGATTTAACAAGGCAACTCCACCTAGTTTATCTGGTAGTTAAAAGGAGGTTTATTTGGGGGTAGCTTACAGCCAGTAAAGGGGTTGGTTACAGGATCAGGAGAAGTGAGGTGCAGTCCAGTGGGGTTCTCTGGAGAACTCTGACTTGGTCTGCAGTCCAGCATCTAGGATCACGAGGAGCCAAGAGGGCTGGCACTTATGGATCTTGGGTCTTAAGGGGTCCCATCTCAGCCACGCACCAGGGGCAGGTTGTGGGTAGGCGTGGCAGTTACCAGCTGCCTCACTGGGATCAATGCTTCAAGGTCAAAGCTGGAACAGCTACCCACTACACAACACCATACTGAGCTAATATTTTCATAGTGCCCTTTGCTTCAGCTTGAAAACATCCTTTTAGCATTTCTTAAAAGACAGGTTTTGTGATTGATAATGAATTCCTGAAGATTTTATTTGCCAAAGTCTCTATTCATTTCTGTATTAGTCAGGGTACTCTAGCGGAACAGAATTTATAGAATGAATCTCTCTATATAGAAAGGATTCACTAGAATGGCTTAAAGACTATGGTCCAACTAATCCAACAATGGCTGTCTTAAATGAGAAGTCCAAGAACCCAGTGGTTGTTCAGTCCACGAGGCTGAATGTCTCAGCTGGTTTTCAGTATATACTGGAATCCCAAAGAAGAAGGCTCTGATGCCTGTGAATGAATGGACTTGCTATCAAGAGTGAAAACAAGCAGGCAAAGAGAGAGCAAGCTTCCTTCTTCCATGTCCTTTATATAGGATGCCGGCCCAGACTAGAGGTGGTCTTCTCACCTCAAAAGATCTGGATTAAAGGTTGATCACTCACTTCTCAAAGATTTGAATTAGAAATGAGTCTTTCCACTTCAAATGATTTAATTAAAACAAAAGTCCTCACAGTTATACCCCATCATCTGAGTTTTAGTTAATTCCAGACGTAGTCAAGTTGACAACCAAGAACAGCCATCACAGTTTCTGAAGTACAACATTTTGTCAGATAGTATTACTCTCGACAGGTAGTTTTCTTTGCAGAACTTTGAATATATCATACCTCACTCTTGGCCTACAAGGTGTCTGCTGAGAAATCTCTAGATAGCCTCATGGGGGTCCCTTTGTTCATAATGTCACTTTTCCCTTATTTCAAAAATTCTTTCTTTTTTGAGAATTTGACTATGCTGTGTCTTGGTGAGGATCTCTTTATCTTTATTATTTGACATTCTCTGTCTTCATGGATCTGTATATTCATTTCCCTCTCCGGAGCAGGGAAGTTTTCTGTCATTACTTATCTAAATAACCTTTGTGTTTTTCTGCTTTCTTTGGATGCCACGTAAGATTTTGGTTTGTTTGGTGGGTTTCCTGTAATGTCTGTAGGCTCTTTTCCACTTGTTTTCATTCTTTCTATGTCCTGAGTAATTTCAGAACGATCTGTCTTCGAAGACATTAACCCCTGTCCTTGATAGACCGTGTTCCTGCAGCTAAATATGGAATTTTTAATTTCAGTTCTTTCATTCTTTAGTTCTGGATTTTAATTTGGTTCTTTTCAATGGTTTCTATCCCTTCGTTGAGCTCTTCTTGTTCATGTGCTGTTTCTCTGATTTCCTTAGTTGCCTGTGGGTTCCAGAAGACAATTATTTTGTATTTCTTGTAGGAAGCTCATAAATTTCTGTCTGGCATCAGTTACTGGTGTCTTCTGTTTATTTCACCCATTTAGTGGTGAGGATTTTTCCCCCCACAAATTGTGGTTTATTCATTGAACCAAATGTTACTCAGCAATGAGAAAGGACCAATGACATGTGGAGAGGGTAGAAAGGGGATAATTTGGAGGTGAGAATGCTCAAAATTCATTGTATGAAATTCTTTTTTTAAATTCTTTTAGCTTTTATTGATTCTCATATCACACATTCTGATCCCACTTATCTCCTGTCCCCTTGCATCCATCCTCTGCCCTTGTAACCTCCCCCACCCCAAACAAACAAAATTTAAAAGAAAAACCAAACAACCAAAACAAACAAATAAATAAATAGGAGAAGAGTCTTGTCATGGAAGCTGTGGTGTGGCCCACCGAGTCACACAGCTTACCCTTCAGTCCATTCATCTTTACTTACAAGTTCATTGCCAGAGTCATTGATCTGGCTCGAGGCCTCTGGGCTCTGCTACACCACCAATAATGGGCTTCATGGGGGCTCCTCTCGGACATACTGTTGTTGCCTTGTGTCGTGGAGATCCCATAGCTTTGGATCTGCAAGACCGGCCCCTTCACGTGCTCCAGCAGTTCATAGATGACGTGGGTGTTGGGGTGGGCTAACTCATAGTTCTGGTTCTGGGCCTGGATGGTAGCTGGGTTGGTCGGCCCTCCAGCTTTCCCTCGTTATCACTACCTGGGTGAGCTCTCCAGCACTGCCTCAGCTAGCTCACCCAATGCAGCCTGCAGCAAGGAGCAGGGCCAGTTCTCCAGCTTTCAGGTCCTCAGATCTGGGTCACCCTCACTCACACCACCAGGACCAGCTCTACTGTGTTGCTCAGGTGAAGTACAGGGCCCTCTCTCCTGATAGCTGTAGGGGGCATATGAGGGGGCAGGGTCAGCTCTCCTGCTCTCACACACTCAGGGCTGACTCACCTGCTCCCCCAACAACAGGGTCAGTTCTAGTGTGTTGCCCAGGTGAGGTGCAGGACCTGCTGTCCTGTGTGCTGCAGCTGGTGAGGTCAGCACTAGCTCTCCCGCTCTCATGACCCCGGAGCCAGCTCTCTCACCTGCTGCAGGTAAGCGGGAGTAAGCAGGGGTAGGACATCTTTCTCTCACCCATGCCACCACGTGGAGGATGAGGTGGGGTGGGGTCAGCTCTCCTGCTCTCATGTGCTCAGGGTTGGCTCACCTGCATCCCTGACCACGGGGTCAGCTCTAGTGTGCTGCCCAGGTGAGGTGTATGCCTATGGTGAGGGGTGGGGTCATCTTTCCTGAGTACGGGACCAGCTCTCCCACTGCAGTATCCAGCAAGGGGCAGGACCAGCTATCCTAGGGTCATTTAAGGGTGGGACTGGCTCAGCACAACACGGTTCCAATGATCCCTCTGTGCTCACATGGGCCGTGGACATCATCACAGACCCCAGCTGCAGTGGGACCATGGACCTAGACATGGCTCTTGGCAGCAGCTTGGGCCCAGACATCACCATGGCCCCAGTGGAAGCACAGGCCACCCAGATCAGTATGGCTCCAGCAGTGGAATGGTCCTTGGACATTAACATGGTCTTAGGTGGCTGACCAGTCTTGACCATCCACATGGCCCTTGGTGGTAACAGAAGCCATGGACATCAACTCAGACCCTGGCTGTTGTAGGGCCATGGACCCAGACATGGCCCTTGGTGGCAGCCCTGGCCTGGATTATACAATGGCCCCGGGTGACAACACAGACCACTCAGATCAGCATGGCCCTGGTGATGGCATAGAGCTCAGACACCCTCATGGCCATAGGTTGCAGCCTAGACCATGGGCATCTGTGTGGTCTTTGGTGGCAACATGGGCCTTGAACATCAATACAGACCCAGGTTGTGATAGGACTATGACCCCAGACATGGTCCTAGGCAGCAGCCCAGGCTCAGATGTCACCGGGGTCCCAGGTGACAGTGCAGGACACTTGGATTGGCATGGCTTCTGTGGCAGCATAGCTCTCAGATACCAACATGGCCCCAGGTATCAGGAGCTACAGACATTAACACAGACCCTGGCTGCAGTGGGGTCATGGACCCAGACATGGCCCTCAGCAGCAGCCCTGACCTGGATTATACAATGGCTCCAGGTGACAGTGCTGGCCACTCATATTGGCTTGGTCTTGGTGGCAGCACAGCCCTTGAACACCAACATGGTTACAGGTTGTGGCCTAGACCGAAACCTGTGTGATCCAGGTGGCATCCACAGGGCCTTTGGTGGCATGGGCCAGAGATATCAGCACAGACCCTGGCTATGGTAGGACCATGGTCCTTAGCAGCAGCCTGGGCCTGGATGTCACCATGGCCCCAGATGGCAGCACAGGCCACTCACATCAGCATGGTCCCTGTGGCAGCATGGCCCTTGGATACCAACATGGCTCCAGGTGGTAGCCCAGACTATAGGCCTCTGTACAGCCCTCAGTGGTAACAGGAGCCACAGACATCAACACAGTCCCCCTTGGCTGCTTCAGGGTCTTGGACCAAGACCTGGCCGTTGGCAATTGCCCAGGACTAGACAGCGTCTTGGACTTGGGTGGCTAGCAAGCCATTCACATCAACCTGTTCTTCACCAACCTTACCTCTTCAGATCTGCCTCTCTCCCCAGCCCATGAACCATTCTGGCCCTTTCTCTCTTCCATTTCCTCACCCTGTACTTCCTCACCATAGTGGTGCCTGACTGCCCAGTGCCAGGGCTCCTGGTAGAGTCCCGCCTGTCCCAGCTGCAAAGGCATGGCACAGAGCTGTTGCTTTTCTTCTCTTGTGTGCCCAGGCCTAGAAACCATGGGTAGCATGCTTGGCATGATGGTGCTCCTGGTTGATTGTGCCTCCTCACCCCCCACAGACCAAGAGATCTAGAGGGGAGGCATCTCTATCCTCTGCCAGCTCAGGCCTCACGGTGATGTTTTCTTGGTGTGTGTGATTCTTGTAGCTTTGTGTCTGCCTATTTGAAGAAATATGAGTACTTTTCAGTTTTTATAGACTGGACGTTTTAAGGAAAGTCCTTTAGCAGTAGAACCACCCAGAGGCTGTGGGCTGGCTGCCAGATGCAGTCATAGATAGCATTATGTCTGGAGTCATCTTCTGGGGTGTCCTGTAGCTGGTAAACTTGATTCCTGGGTCTATAAGGGGGAAAACCAGGTGTTTGGGTCCACCAGGGCAAGTCTGGAGCTTGTGTCTATGGGGCTGGGCTTGTAGTCTGGAATTGTGGATGGGGGTAAGGTTGATGCCATGATCCAGGGGACTGGTCTGGAGCCTAAGGCCATGGGTTCTAGCCTGAACCCAGGCTGGTCTGATGTTGAGGTTTGTGGCTAAGTTGAGTACTTGCTTTGGTGTTGTTTTCATATGGAGGGTTATTTCCTCCTATGCTGCACTCCCTCTTCTCGCAGTGGGCAGGGTGGGTAATGTGAAGCTCTCCTTCCACCCTCTTTCAATCACTGTTCCTTGTTTCTGTACTACACCAGGTGCTCTAACGTCTCATTGAGGTTCTGTAGCTGTTTTTCTGTTTGGACAGTCCTTCAGATTGTTGTTTCTGCAAGGATACAGGAGCTAGAATCTCCTATCATCCCAATGACTACACCTCATTTATAGTAAATTTAGATCAAATGTAATAATTCTGCACATTGGCCATGGTCATATAGATACATAGTGAAAGTATAGAAACAAACATTTACAAATAGCCTCTAATACCAGGTCACATTTACTTCTAAGTAGCAAGGAGAGCATCTTACTGCTTTTCAGCCCCATTGTAGGTGTATAATCCTGTTAAATTGTCTTTATTCATTTAACCAGCTACAGGTGGCTGATCATCATCACACTTACAGAAGGAAATCATCAAATAAAATGTATTTACCAAGCAAAGAAACTGCAAAGCAAATAGATAAAAATTGGTGAAGACAAGATCAAAATCATAAAAAATAAAAAACTAAATATTAAGAATTTGAGAGGCTGTTCAAATTTTGATTAAATAAAAATAGAGTAAGTGAAAAGTCTTCCAGAGAAGGGGAATAACTGCTGGCCAAGGGCAAAAAAACAAAACACAAGAAAGAGCAACATTTATGCCTTTGAAAATGTACAAGAGTAGACATTACAGAAACAGACAGAAGGCCAAATAGAGAAACCTTGAGAGATGGAACCATTGGAGATCGAAATAAGTTGCAGGAGATCTACTCCCTTAAACTTTTTTTGTAGTTCAGTTGTATTTAGAGGTTAATTTTGTATAGTTTTAAGGAATGTCTGACTCCAATTTTTGTCTAATACAGTCAGATGAAAATCTATCCTTGTTACTTTGGTACTCCCCAGAACAGAGTCAAAACTTTACAGGCAGAAAATGAATAGAAACTTAACCACAAACTATGCTTATTTAGAAATTATGAACAAATTATTAGCAATAAAACTGAGATCAAGCAATAAGTACATAACAAAATAAATTATAGCCAAGTAGACCTTATTTCAGGAATTTAATGAAGATTTAAAATTAGGAAATCTTTAACTTAATCTAGCACATTGGCAGAGTAAATGGGAATATTTTCATGAAGATCTCAATAGGTAGAGAAAAATCATTTAATAAAAACTCAATAGTTACTGCTACAGAATTAAAATGAATCTGTTGAATCCTGAATCTGAAGTGATGGTATTTATTAATGGAGGTTCAGGGAGGTAATTAGAGTTGGAAGAATCATGAGAGTGGGGTGCTCCTGCTAGGATTAGTGACTTTATGATCTCCCCATGTCTCTGTCTCTGTCTTTCTCTCTGTTATGAATGAATATGAAGACGTCACTACCTGTAAGCCAAGAGGAGAGCTATCACCAGGAATTAAATCACATGATGACTTGATCTGGAGCTTCCAGCTTCCCAAACTCTGAGAAAATTAATTTCTATTGTTTAAGATGCCTACTGTATGGTCTTCTTTTTCTCCACCTAGTTGTTGTTGTTATGGCAACCCAACATGACAAATACACTCATTTATAATAAAAATTGGAATTAAGCTGCATGTGGTGACTTACACTAATAATCCCGGTGCTTGGAGTCTGAGGCAAGAGTATTACTATGAATTTGAAGTTAGCCTGGACTACATAGTGAGTTCCAGGCAAGCCTGGGCAAAGGAGTGAGGTTCAGTCTCAGAAAAAACAAAACAAAAAAAACAAAAACAAAAAACAAAAACCGTATTAAACCAGGAAGACAAAAACCAAAAAGTCCCCCAAATGATATGTATAGGTATTTATATTAACATTTTTGTTTGTGTGGGACACATGCATATAAGGGATCACATGGTGTTAGAATGTTTAATTTCACATGAAACTGTCAAGCTATTTTCTAAAATGATTCTACCATCTTGCATCCCTACCAACACTGTATGAGAAATCTGGTTGCTTCTCACCCTTACTAAGCCTTTTGTGCTGTCAGGTTTGTTTTAAAGGATTTAATTTTAAATCAGTTTGGGCTCAAAGTAAAAATCAAGACTAGAGCACAGAGATCCTCCAAATACCACCCCACTACACATACACATGTATGTGTTATCTCCTACACTATCTGTATTCCCTACCAGGGTGGTACATTTGTTACAACTGGTAGACCTACATCAGTTCATTGCTACTGTTCAATATTAAAGCTAGTGTTGGAAATTCTTCTTGGTGTGTACATACTATGGGTTGGAACACATTTCAAATGACAGTTCCCCTAGCTATCCCTTCCACTCCCTATTCCCAGCCCTGGCAACATTTAATGTTTCATTGTCTACAGTCTTGTCTTTTCCAGGATGTCTATGTGATTGTTAACAGAAGTGACAAGATCCTTGCAATTGCACAGTCCATGGTCCATCATCAACTCCTATATCAGTCAAGCTTTCATCTCTGTAGCAGATCCCTGACATGAACAACTTAAGGGAAGGACTTATTTGGGCTCATGGCTTCAGAGGACTCAGTCCTTAGTGTTTGGCTCTGTTAGTCTGAGACGGCACATCATGGTGTCAGGAGCATGTGACACAGGCTAGTTACCTCATGGCAAACATATCCTCAGCACTACTGTTAAGGTTATTTGGGGGACTTCAGTCGTTTTAATAGATGTGCTGTGGTATTTCATCACTTTTCCTCCTTCTATTTTTGTGAGAAATGGCCTTATTACATCATAAGCTAGGAGGCCTGCCCCAGCCTCCATGAGAGGGTTAGGTAAATGATGCCATGCCTGGCTGACTGTTTGATTTCCATTTTCACAGCGACCTCTGGTGTGAAGCATCTCAGAGGCTTATGGGCTGTCTCTTTTTGCTTTTTGATGATGTGTCTTTTCAGTTCTTTGGTATGTTTTCTTACTGCCGATTTCTAGGAGATTCTTTGCAAACAGATGGCTCTCAGTTTAGGACAGTTAGACTTAGAAAAGTTTGACCATTCTTGACTTCATGATGATGAGAAAAGAATTTACCTTGAGTGGAAACTGTACTGTGTGGGCTTTGTTTCCCCTGAGCTCATGGCGTATGGTGCTACTGGGCAGCAATCACTGTAGCTCTGTCAGTCTCAATCATGAGTGTTAACAGTCAGTAGGCTGCTGTACACCCTGCTGCTAAGCTGTGGCTGTCAGCAGGTCAGGTGTGTTTGGTGATTTTGTTGTTGTTTGTTTTTTAAAGTCTTACTATGTATTGCTGTCTTCAAACTTGTGGTCCTTCTACAGCATCAGACTCGTGAATGCTGGGATTACAAGTATTAGCCACACAGACAGCAGAAATGCACTTTTATGTATAATATTTTCAATTTATCAGACTATAACCCTATCACAAGTTAGGGAGTATTTATTTGGGATGATAGTCTGTAGATGTAACCAACTGTCTTATTAAATAAGAAACACAGAGCCAATGTAAAGATAAAAGCCCAAGAGGTCAGAGCTAAGAGCCTTACCCGCCTGCTTCAGCTAGCCTCTTCAGCCAAGAGACCTCTCCGAAAGGGAGCTACTTCCTGTCTGTTTGTCTTTAAATACACTCTCTGTTCTGCCCTCTCATTGGTTGTAAACCCAACCACGTGACTGCCTCATCACTGCCTGTCTGTACAGACCTCCAGACACACATTGGAGCGTGTGTCTCCAGTGCTGGCTGTATCCTTGAACACACAGAGATCTACCTAGTTCTGCCTACCAAGTGCTGGGATTAAAGGCGTGCGCCTCCTTCAGCAAATCCTACCGGTGTGCACCACCACAATTGGCTTTCGCTATGGCTTGCTAATAGCTCTGACCCCTAGGCAACTTTATTTATTAACATACAAATAAAATCACATTTCAGTACAAATAAAATACCACTATAATAGTCCTTTACCAAACAAGCCTTTTGCAAATGTTTCCTCCAAGTCTGGATTGGTTTTCACTGTACAGACACTGTCTTTTGCAGAACTGTTTATTTTAACAACACCCAAGTTTTCAATTCTTAAGTTTTTATGTGTATGGGTGTTTTGCCTACATGTATGTCTATGCACCACATGTGTGGCTGGTGCTCTCAGAGGCCAGAAGGTGTCAGATCTCCTGAGCCTGGAGTTACAGACAGTTGTGGGGTGCCATGTGGGTGCTTGGAACTGAACCTGAGTCCTCTGGAAGGGCAGACAGTGCCCCATCAATTCATTCTTTTAGGAATTATGTTTTTGTCTTCTCTGTAAATGTCATCAGTGATGACAGTGGCAATCTAAACTTGTACTGTCCTCTGGACTTCCATACTTCCATCTCTGGTCCATTTGGTTAACTTGCCTGATGGTAGAAGATTGGTGTCTAGACTTATTTACTCATTCACCCTTGCATGTGGATATCTGCTCCAGTACCATCTGCTGGTAAAACTTGTTTTTCTTTGCTCTGCTGTCCATCAAAGCTCAGTTATCTGTATTCACAGAGCTCGGTGTCTGGCAACTCTATTCTGGTCCACACTTGTCAGTTCCTCTCCCAATGCCACGCCATCTTGATTAGTGTGGTTTTGTAGCAAGTTTTGAAACTGGGTCCTGTCAGCCACTACCCTTACCCCACCCTCATTGCTTCTGTTCTTCAGTATTCTGTTGCCCATCCTGTGTCATTTGGATCAGTGTATATAAACTCTTACATCACTTTGGGATCTGCCTGGGATCACACTGCATTTACACATCAAGATGGGAAGAAGTAACATCCTGAAAACGTCGAGTCTTCTTAGCTATGAGCACTAGGAAGCCCTTCATTTACTTAATTCTTCCCTGATTCCTTTTGGCAGAACCCTGTGGTTTTCCTCCTAGAGATATGTGCATATTTTAGTAGATTTATACCTACATATTATTTTTTGGTAATGACATAGATAGCTTTGATTTTAAAGTCCACTTATTCATTGCTATTCTATAGGAAAGAATTTGCTTTTGCATATTAACTTTGTCTCTCATACCTTGTTATAATCATTTATTAGTTCTGGGGCTAAAAATGGATTATTTGGATTTTTAACACATAGGAGCACACCATTTGCTAACATTGGCAATTTGTTTCTTCCATTTTTCTGAACAGGGGTGGAGGTCTCAGTGCTGGCAAGTGCTCTATCATTGAGCTCTACCCATGGCTTTCTTTTTACTTTTAATTTTGAGATCACCAAGTTTCCTAGGCTGCCTTGAACTCACTTCGTAGTTCAGGCAGACCTTAAACTCTCAACCTACCATGTGGTTCCCCTCATAGCTGGGATTACAGGCCTGTACTACTTGGCTATTTCTCTGAATCTAGCTCATTAGCTAAACATTTACAATGTTGGCAAGAAGTAGGGAGGCAAGAAGCAGAGGGGGGGTTCTCCTTACTCCCATTTTTGAACTTCAGAAGAAAGCTTTGAGAACCACAACAGAGTGTCCTGGTTTTCTTTCTGCATCTCTTGAAACAGTGTCGTCATGATTTTTGAATCTCTCACAGTACACAAACACAAACACACACACACACACACACACACACACACACACACTCATGCACACACACACACACACACACACACACACATACTGCATATTGCTCACATTCCCCTCATCATTTTATTCTCTCCCTCTCCCACTAAACTCCTTCATCCTCCCGACACATTGTCCTTGACCTCCGTGGTGTTTTGTCTGCTTGTGGCTGTTATTTCAAACCCCTGCTTTAATAAGGCTGCATGTGTGAGCGTGGATGGAGGGTTGTGTACTTTGTAAAGAACAACTTGCCAATGAATTCACCATGGAGGAGTACTGTTCTCTGTCTTCCAGCAACCATTCACTGCCTCCAGCTCCTCACAGAGGCTGGACCTCACAAGTCCTTCTGTACTATGATAGATCTATTTATATTATTTATTTCTTCTTGTGTGGGTTTTTGCATGCTGCATATTTTAAATATTAAGTCTGTTTCATCTACCTTATCAATATTCCTTTTTAATTTTTTGACAAAGGGTCTGCCTATATAGACTAAGCTAGACCAGAATTTGCTATAAAGCCTAGGCTAGCCTCAGGCTTATAATGTGATGTAATGCCCAGTCTAGCTGTGTTGAAATTATATCCTTTTCATGCTCGTGGGATCTAGCAACATCTCTTTTTCATTTCTGGTATTTATAATTTTTACCTTAGTGTCTTTCTTAGTTAGGGTGGTTAGAGGCCTCCCAGCTTCCTTTGCCTCACAGAGAACAGTTTTGGGTTTTATTGATTTGAAAAAGTTAAAATTATTTTATTTTATGTGTATGGTTGTTGTGCTTGTATGTATCCATGTGCACCATGTGCAGGCCTGATGTCTGCAGGGGTCAGAAGAGGACATCAGATCCTCTGGCACTGGACTCACAGGTGATTATGAACCACCATGTGGGTTCTGGGAATCAAACTTGGGTCCTCTGTGAGAGCAGCCAGTGCCCTTAACCCCTGAGCCCTCTCTCCAGCCTTTGATTTTATCAATTTTTGTCTCTCAATTTCCAGTGTTTGATTTCATCAATCTTTGCTCTGGTTTTATTTTTTATGTTTTTTCTACTTATTTGGGATTTAATTTGTGTTTTTGTTTCTTTGTTTGTTGAGTTTGGTATTTACTGCTTCTTAGAAATTTCTCTCTCTAGGCAACATCCTCTACTCTAGGTCCCCTCAGCACCACTGCATGGTGTGACTTTTGACAGATTGTATCTTCA
>CABHPQ010123285.1:533-29154 GCA_902168405.1 Peromyscus aztecus
TTCTTCTTCTTCTTCTTCTTCTTCTTCTTCTTCTTCTTCTTCTTCTTTTTTTGAGAATTTCACATGTGTGCAGTATTACTTGGCACTGTTTTACTTTCCTGTCTGGCAGGGGTATTGCCAACCATTGATCATCCTAGTTGCCTCAGAAAGATGACAATTTGTTATTCACATGAGTTGAAGGATGCCTGAGAAGTAAATACTTGCAGAGGACCTTTTTATTCCCTGTGTTCCTGCATATTATCCCACATAAATTAATGTTTTAGAAATGAAATGATAAGAAGCTATATTAATCATATTTCTCTAAAGTAGCACAACATATGAAATGAATATCTCTCTCTCTCTCTCTCTCTCTCATTCTACACACACACACACACACACACACACACACACACACACACACAGACTTTCTTGCACTGGCATGTAGGCTAAAGTCCAGCTAATCCAACAATGGCAGGCTGTGGATGGAAACTCTAAGAATCAGGTAATTGCTCAGGGCACAGAGCTGGATGTCTCAGCTGGTCTTTAGTTTATGCTGGAATCCTGAAGAAGTAGGCTCTAATGCCAGGAAAGGAATAGTTGTGCTAGCAAGGTGAAAGCAAGGAGGCAAAGAGCAAAAGCTTCCTCCTTCTATGTCCTTATACAGATTTCAAGCAGAAGGTATGGCCCAGATTAAAGGTGTGTCTTTCTGCCTCAAGATCTGAATCAGATGTGTGTTTTCCTACCTCAAAGGTCTGGACTAAAAGTGCAGATTCACCCACTAAAAACCATGCAGAAAAAAAAAATCTCTCACAGTTGTGCCCTCCATTTCTGGATTACAGTTCATTCTGATGTAGTCAAGTTGACAATCAATAATAGCCATCACAGAGACTTTAATCACAAGAATACAATAATGTTTTAATGAATTCTATATAAAATACAATATATGTTTAAAAATTAACATAGTATGATACCATATGGGAAAAAAACAGGGACAGTAAACAACTTTATAAATATCTGGTACAAATATGTAAAATGTGTTCATCCCTTCAACTTCTACAAAATTTATGTTTGTGAAGTAGAAAATTACCTCCCTTCTTTTTCTTTTCTTTCTTTTTTTTTTTTTTTCTTTTTTTTGGTTTTTCGAGACAGGGTTTCTCTGTGTAGCTTTGCGCCTTTCCTGGGACTCACTTGGTAGCCCAGGCTGGCCTTGAACTCACAGAGATCGGCCTTGCTCTGCCTCCCGAGTGCTGGGATTAAAGGCGTGCGCCACCACTGCCCCGCCTTCTTTTTCTAATAATCAACTAAAGAGTATCAAAATAACAAGGAAAATAACTGTCTTAAAACAGTTATTGTAGATAACTTTCTAAAAGTCTTATTAAATAAAAAGCACAGAGCCAAATATGGTGAAAGTCATAGAGATCAGAGCAATAGCCGCCAACTAACCTTAGCTCACCTCGTCGTCGTCCTAGCTTCCCAAGCAAACCTCTTCCTGTCTAACCTGTGCCTTAACTGCCTTTCTGTTCTGCCTTCTCATTGTCTCTAAGCCCAGCCACATCACTTCCTCATCACTGCCTGTCTATACAGACCTCCAGGTCTCCATGGTTGGTACTGGGATTAAAGGCATGTGTCACCACACTTGGCTGTGTCCTTGAACACACAGAGACTCTGCCTGCCATGTGATTGGATTAAGGGCCAAGAACTCAGAAAATGTCTAAGACAGGGAAGAACTAACTACTTATGCTTTATCATTTTTCTTGAAATGACAGTGCTGATTTTATTCTTATAGCAATGACTTCTGTTTATGGCTGACTATGACCTCTGATCTCCAGGCAAACTTTATTTATGAACATACAAATAAAATATCACATTTCAGCACAAATAAAATATCACTACAAGTTATCTTCAAAAGAACAACTTCTACGAAACCAAAAATATTTTGCTTAGAAACAAAAGAGGTCATAGGAGTACCTTCTTAAGGCCAGACCTTTCCCTGGAAGAAGGAATATGAGTTACTTCCTTATTCTCACATGAAGAATAGATTTCTCAAAAAAAAATGTAGAAGTGTTTATAACCTTTTCCCCTTTAAAACTGTCATCTTTGCCTTGAACTTACCCATTCATTTCTGTGGAAATTTTAAGATCCATTAGAGATCATCAAATATTGTCAGCACTTAGAAGCTATTAAAGAATGAAATTATCTCTATGGATCATCTCAGTACACAAGCAAAAAGGTCCATTAGGAAATGGTTCAGAAGCAACAGATATGTAACAATCCCCTTTAGACTTCTGGGGTAGAGTCCAGGTCACAACCAGTATTTCTTTATCCTGTGCACCAAAGTGCTAATTGACTGATGTGAATAGGGTCAGTATCAATTCTCTATTTTTGATCACTCCATTGATCAGGAAAAGATGAATTTATTACTTAAGAATAGAAGAGAAAGCATTAACAGTATTACACCAAAGAAATCAAGTATAGATATTTATAGAGTTGTAAGATCTGTATTAAAATAATTTAAGGAGAGTTTTTCAGAATGAGGATTTAAATAGAATCAGTCAATATTTACTCATGATGGACACAGCAAAGTAAGATCCATGAAGAAGTGTTATATAAATAGTCATTTGGCCATGAACCATTCTGTCTAGGAAGGGTACTGCCTGTCCAAATGGGAATACATTGTCCCTAAGATAGTAGGTAAACAGTATATTATTAAGATAAACTCACCTTGGGGAAATATTTTGAACATGCAACAAAATCATTGTTCTAAGAAGGGATTTTTAGTCTTGTCTTTATCATTAAATATTTGGAAAGTCACTTTTAAACTTCTATTTCTATCAACTGTTTTATGTATGGGATGACAAATTAAGAATTAGATTGAAAGTAATTTTGCTTCTTAACCTAAAGTCTAAAAGTTATTATGATAAACAGAGAGTTATCTATAGCAAGTTTAGAGGTCACTGAGATGACCACCTTCCTCACAATCAACTGGTTGTAAGACCAGGAAATTAAGCAACAGGAATCTGCATCCAGAGAGTGGTATCTTATAGCTGAAGTTTTTTCAAGTCCCACCCAGGCCCGCAGCCACTCAGACCCAAGCAAACACACAGAGACTTATATTACTTATAAACTGTATGGCTGTTGCAAGCTTCTTGCTATCTAGTTCTTGTATCTTAAATTAACCCATTTCTATTAATCTCTAAGTTGCCATGTGGCTTGTGGCTTACCAGTACCTTGACATCTTGCTTCTTCTGTGTCTGGATGGCAACTCCTGACTCTGCATTCCTGTTTCCAGACTTCTCCTCTCTGCTTGTCCCGCCTATACTATACTTCCTGCCTGGCTACTGGCCAAACAGCATTTTATTTATCAACCAAATCAGAGCAACACATTCACAGCATACAGAGTGATATCCACAGCAGTATCTTGTCTGATGAGATATCTCATCAGGTAAATGTGCTTGGTAGTAAACCTAATAAACTGAGTTCAACCAATGGGATCCACAAAGTGGGAAGAGAACTCTTAAAATTGTCCTCTGGCCTCCATATAATCTTATATTGCACATGTGTGCCACACACATGAAATAAACAACTAAAATATCTTTACAAAAAACAGTGGAATCTGAGGAGTAGACCATGACATTGTGATCTACTTAGAATCTCACTAATAGAGAACTATCTAAAACTAAAGAAATTACTATCTAGCTTGAGATATTCAAATGAAAGGAAAAGGGCATTTTACTGACATTATCCATAAGAATGAATATAATTAACTCAAGCGGAAAATTCCTTTCAAGAAAAAATGGCTGCTGTAGAGAATTTTAAAGAATATATGGCTTGCCTGAAATATAGGTTAACACAATGTCCTTTTTGGCCACAGTCTACCCTAATCATCTTAGAGTGGTCCACTTATCTTTGTAATCAATTCTGATAGCTAATGCTGATTGTCAAATTAATAAGTTCTATCATCACTTAGGAGCCAAAGTTCTAAGAATGTTTTAGACAGTTCTGGATTGGGTTATGTGGCACAAATTTTAATTGGTCTTAATAATAAAAACCCAGAGTCAGATATCATGTTTGAAGCTGAAAACCAGAGAAGCAGAGCAGCCAGCCACTAAAAGGACTTCTTACCTCCACCAAATCCTCAGACTAAAAGGAGCAAGCAGTGGGCGGTGGTGGCACATGCCTTTAATCCTAGCACTCGGGAGGCAGAGCCAGGCAGATCTCTGTGAGTTCGAGGCCAACCTGGTCTACAGAGCAAGATCCAGGACAGGCACCAAAACTACACAGAGAAACCCAGTCTTGAAAATAAAATAAAATAAAATAAAAAGGGGCAAACTCTTATCTCCACCCTGCCTTATCACATCCTCTCTCTGCCCAACTCATCACTTCCTGTTTCCTGCTCCCAATTGCTGAGATTAAAAGTGTGTGTCACCACTGCCTGGCCCCTAGGGGCTAGCTTCACACTGATCTCCAGGCAAGCTTTATTTGTTAGATCACAAACACAATATCACTACAGAGTTGAATCTAGAAGCAAGACCCACTCTAATTGTGGGCAGCACTATTCCGTGCACCAGGGTCCTCCTCTGAATTAAAAGGAGATAGTGAGGTGAGCCTGTGTAGCCTCTATTTCTCTGATTTCTAACTGAGGGCGGGATGCAACCAGTATGGTAGAGAAAAGAGAATGATTGAGGTCTTCAAAAGTCAGTTTGTCTTGTCTGTTCTTGCTATATCAGACATGAGACATTAACCCTTGGACTATTCTTGCTGATTTCTGTAAAAAGTATTGATACTCAAGTTGTGTGGGAGAAAAATAATCATAAATGCACCATCCCATCCTTCAGATCACTGTCAGAGTAGACATTACATGAAATGAATGTATTTCCTGAAATCTTTCAATATCCTGATAGACTCAAAAGCAGAAGGCATTGATTTGACAGCAAGGAAAATGAAAGAGGCATCTGCAGAATTCAATACCTTTGAACACTGGCAATCACTCCAGCATTTATCTCTTTCTTGACACAGTCCTTTCAGATGAGTCTGTGTTAATGGAGATATTGGCAAATAGAAAAACTCTGTAAAGGAATCAGCTGTAAAAGTTCCAAAACAGTGAGGCAGGGAAAGAATAATGCAATGCCTTGTAAAGGGAAATCTATTCATTGTCAGATAAAACCAACCAAATGAACTAATCAATTGCAAACAGCAGTTACTGTGTATGAATAATGCATATGAGGAACCTATGAAGTGGAGAATGGGAATATTTTATACACAGTCCATCACTAAAACCTTGAGAAAGTAGAAGAAAAGTATAAATAAAAAATGAATACATAAAGTGTGGAATTTTTAAATTGCTCCAGTTAGTAATTTGAGCTCCCCCGCCCTTTTTTTGAAGAGAATGCCACATAGCTCAGTTTCAACTCCTAAGCCTCCTATATCCACCTCTTAACTATTGAGATTATAGGTGAGATTATACCCACTACACATGGGTAATAAAAAGAGATTTATTTTTCAATCACTGGAAAATATGAAATTATTGTCTTGAGTTCTCTATGTTAAATATATGATGATAATGAACTTTCTAGAGACCTAATAGTAAGCATAGTTATATCATGTTAAATCATTAGAGGTCCACAAAATACTGTATGCATGTCAGCTTCCCACTCTTTCTGCAACTGACTGCCAAAGCTTAGTGGCTTAAAACCATATAATTTATTATCTTTAGTTCTTGAATCTTGAATTCTGAAACAGTACTTGAAGAAATAAGATTAGGTGCTGTGTTCCTGGCTAAAGCTCTAACTGAAAATCTTTTCTCTTTTCGGAGCCTTTTAGATGTGTCCTTATTCCTCAGTCAATGATTCTATGTTTGACCTTGGGAACCATGGGTTGTTCTGGGTTTTTGCATTTCTTACTTTCTTAAAAGAATATTTGTTATCACATTGTCTTCAACAGGATCGTGTAGTATAATCTTCATATTTTAAAGTCCTTAATATATTCACCTCAGTATGCTCCATTTTGCCTTGTAAGCTAACATATTTACAGGTTTCAGAGATTAGCTTTTAGGTATCTTTGTGTGGACAGTATTCTGCTCTACCATGAACTCCAATGTGAAATAATTAAATCTTCATGAAACACAAGTATTACCATATGATCTTAGTCCTTTTTCTGTTGCTATAATAAACTATCTGACACTTGGTAATACATAAAGGAAAGGAATGCATTTTTCACAGTTTCGCAGACAGGGAAATTTGATACCCAAGTTTCAGGACTGTCAGCTATCTGTGTGATCCTGTTATTCCTTGATATTATAGGCATTATAGGGGAGGGAATCAGCAACTTCGTACAACAGAGGGGTAGAAATTGATGTCTCACAGATTTATTTTTTACTTGTTTAATGATGAGTCATTTACTCAGGGAAGGGTCTTCATGACCTATATACCTCACCAAAGAGCCCTCTCACACATGCTATCACACTAGAGTTTGAATTTCCAAAGGATAAGTTTTAGGAAACATATTCAGACTATAATGCATACATGGAATACTAATGATACTTTCAGAATGCAAACTCTAGGCTTCAATAGGAAGTAATTGTACGTAATATCCTTCATATTACAGATAACAAGAAAAATGATGTTTCTTTTATACTTAAATACTAATTATACCTATTTAAAGAAAATTTTACTTGTGACAATACAACCCAGTATTTCTCAATATTGTTTCTGCATAGGGTCTACATTTCCATTTTTCTGAAAGAGAAGGCTAATGCTAAAATAGTATGATTGATGCAAAGAAACATAATGTTACCTCTTAAGAAGTTTCAACTTGACAAATTTTTTTTGACATTAGTACATCAAGAACATTTAATACAGGTTTGTTTTTCAAAAAAAAAAAAGATTTCATCAAGTACATTGGAATCTGAAACAGTATAAGAAATGAGAATGTCTCCATATTCTGTAAATAGAGACTTGTTTGATGAGGAATGGCAGCTACACTTTTCTGTGGGTCTTAAGATAAGATATAAAATACAGTATGGGACTGTGCTGATCTAGAAAAGTAGCGGTGGAATGTTTTATAGTGTCCGAGAACTTACTCTCTCTGGAGAGATAGCGTGGAGTTCAGTGCCAGGCCAACAAATGGAGACTTTTGCAGGCGACCGCAACTAGACACAATGTAGATATCAGTGAATTTGGTGGAGCCCATTCTTAGTGCACATATCTAGATTTCAGCTCCTGCCCCTGTGGCTCAAGGAATACCCAAGAAGGGGAGGTGAAAGATTTTAAGAGCCAGAATGTATTTCTAATTGTTCCTTGGTGAGCTCCTACAAATATTTTTGACTAAATTATCAAGAATTGTATTTGGAAAACAGTAATGAATTTAGAACCCTTGAAACATAAAGTAACATACAAGTTACGGACAGTTGTGAATCCTAGTTTCTGTGGTAGGATGGACAGAGGAGAAAAGGGTCATTCTGATTATCAGCATTACACTCTGTCCTCTTGTCCTCTAGTGAAAATTGCAACATGCTTTTATGAGGAAAAAAACTATTTTCCTCTATTTTATCAGTTAAACTATATTTTTATGAGTTCCAAAGGACAACTGCTGAGACTCATGCCTATAAACTTTAGGACTAAAGTTTTGCTTTGTCTGCTCTGGGAATGTCGGTACATTGGTTTATCTGCAGTGTGAGGAAAATTATATGATACAAATGTTGTATTTATTTTCCATTAGGACAATGCACGGCAGTACTTACTAGTCTAACAAGTTTAATTCAGTGTGCTTGTGTCCTGGAAAATTTTATTTTATGTTTTCAGATTTTTTTTTTTACAGCTCAGCAGCTTGCACTGTATGAATTTCCCATAAATATAGTAGAAAGAAAGCAATAACCTTGATGTTTGGAAGAAATACTTCATAAAACAAAAAGTAGACGAGTATTTGTTCAGGATCAGGACATCTTTTTTCTGTCACATGCATTTATCATATATATATATATATATATATATATATATATATATAGGGATTCCTACTGCATTGTTGACAATTTGAATCTTAACAATAAAAAGCTAAAATATTTCTTTGAATATAAGAATTACTCATATTCTTTTACTTTACATCTTTAGTAAAAGAAGGGCTAAGAGAATGATTCTGCCTTTGCATTTTAATGGCTATTTTGGTGTGTGTGTGTGTGTGTGTGTGTGTGTGTGTGTGTTTACGTGTGCACATGCATGAACACAATGCTGTACACAAACACAGTAGGAAATTTACATTGAATAAATCATAGAAGAGTCATCTTGAAAGTGCTGATTTTTGTTTGTTGGTTTGTTTTTGGGTTTTCAAGACAGTGCTTCTCTGTGTAGCCCTGGGTGTCTTGCAATTCACTCTGTAATCCAAGCTGTCCTTTATCTCCAATATTCAGTGATTTTCTTGCTTCTCTCCATTGCACATTTTTTACCAGTACAATTGTGATGTGAGAGGACAAACCACTGATGGTATTGTGATGGTTAAAGCTCTTAATGGGCAGCTTCCTGCTAAGCCACTCGAGTGCTGGGGTTATGGATGTGTACTACCACACTGAGAGTGCAGTACTTTTCTATTGAAAATAAATATTTTTCATACTCTTATCTCCTGTTAATACTTTCCACCCACCCAATTCCACCCAGATCTTTACTATCTCCCTCACCACCCACACCACTTATTTTTACTTTCTCTCCCATTATGAAACAGACATTTTAAAAAAGTAGAAGAAAAGATAAAAAATAATAAAATTAGATACAGTGAAAACAGAGAAAACTAAATAAGACAAAACAAAGCAAGCAACCAACTAACCAACCGGGAGGTAAAAAAAAGGAGCCAAAGTAAAAGCACCAGAAACTCATGTAGTTGTAGACACAAACATTCACACACAGAGAAATGCCATAAAAATTACAAACCATACATATGAAGAAAACATTTGTAAGAGAGAGAGAGAGAGAGAGAGAGAGAGAGAGAGAGAGAGAGAGAGAGACTCTGACACAGCATTGTGAAACAAAAACCCTCCAGAAATACCATCAAATTCATTTTGGATTGGCCATGTATTGCTGGGCATGTGGGCTTCCCTTACGTGCAATTTGAATAACCCGTGAAACTCTGTTGCAGAAAACTAATTTTTCCTTCGTGCGCAATTATCAACTGGGTATCGTTTCTGTGTTAAGGTAGGGGCTCGTGTGGAGTTCCCTTCTCAGAGCGGAGATCCCATCCACCACAGATCCATGCAGGCCCTGTGCATGTTTCCAATCTGTGAGTTTATATGTGTTGTCAGTCATATTCTGTCCAGAAAGTCTTGTTTCTTTGGTGTCTCCCATCCCCACTGGCACTTACAATCATTCTGCCTCCTCTTCCACAAAGGTCCTTGGGCTGAGAAGGGAGGGATTTGATGGAGACATCCTATTTAGGACTGAGTGCTCTATTTTCTCATTCTCTGCACATTGTCGAGATGTGGGTATTTGTTTGCACCTGCTGCAGGTGAAAGCTTCTTTGATGATGGTTGAACAAGACACTGATCTATGAGTATAGTCGCATGTCATAAGGAATCTTTTTTTTTTTTTTTGCTATTTTTTAAGAGACTGGTAGTATTTGGTTTTCCCCCTAGATCCCTCTCAGATTCTTGGCTACCCAAGCAGTGTTAAACAAAGGTTCCACCTAATGGAGTGTACCTTCATTCCAAGAAGATATTGGTTGGTTACTCTCATAACTTCTGTGCCACTACTGAGCCAACATTTCTTGGTGGCAGATTGCTATTGAATATCACAGGGTTTGGAGCTGGGTTGGTGTTTACTTTTCTCATCCTCTGGTAGTGTACACTGTACCTTCTAGTAGTGTGAACACAAGTCAGTAAAGGGGAAGGCTCTAGGGTGGCACCAGCTCAACTTCTCTGTTTTCAGTGAGTTATATAGTTGTTGTTATATACAGTTTTATAGGTGTTATCTTCAGCAATAGGTTGAAGATATCTTACATTCATTTTTTTTATTTTTTAAATTCTTTCATACATTACATCCCGACCTGTTTTCCCCCTTCCCTCCACTCCTCCTAGTCACTTCCCACCTCCCTTCCCTCCCAAATTCACTCCTTCTCCATTTCAAAAAAAAAAAAAGAGCAGGCCTGTGGTGGTATTGTATTTCCCAAAATATTGTGTACCCTAATAAACTTATCTAGGTTCAGAGACAGAACAGCCACTAGATACAAAGGCTAGAAAATGGTGGCACTCACACCTTTAATCCTAGCATTCCAGAAGTAGAAATCCCTCTGGATCTCTGTGAGTTCAAGGCCACATTGGAAACAGCCAGGCATGGTGACACACGCCTTTAATCCCAAGAAGTGAGCCTTTAATCCCAGGGAATGATGGCAGAAAGCAGAAAGATATATAAGGCGTGAGGACTAGAAACTAGAAGCATTTGGCTGATTAAGCTTTTCACTGGTTAAGCTTTTAGGCTTCTAGCAGCAGTTCAGCTGAGATTCATTCTGGATGAGGACTCAGAGGCTTCCAGTCTGAGGAAACAGGATCAGCTGAGAAGTTGGCCAGGTGAGGTATCTGCGGCTTGTTCTGCTTTTCCGATCTTCCAGTGTTCACCCCAATAACTGGCTTCAGATTTGATTTTATTAATAAGAACATTTAAGGTTCGTGCTACACAGGCCTCCCTCCCAAGGATACCTGCCAAACATGAAATAACAAATTACTAAAAGACTGAGCACACGCCCTCAAAATCAAGCAGAATGAGGTAGCCCTATAGGAGGAAACATGTCCCCCACACAGGCAAAAATGTCAGAAATATCCCCCACTCCCACTGTTAGGAGCCCCACAAGAATACCAAACTGTGCAACTATAATGAGTATGCAGAGGACCTAGCTCAGCCTCATACAGGGCTCTGACTGGCACTTCGGTATCTGTGATCCACTGTGCCCCCTACTTGATTGATTATGTGGGCTGTGTTCTGTTTATCTTCAGTCTGTGGATAGTAATCAATAGCGTTGGTAGTAGTCTGGATTATTTGGAGATTTCCATGGGGCTTCTTTGGCCAACAAGTCAAATAAATATAACTCATTTCCTGCACCCAAGGCTTCATTCGCTGGTGAGGAACATCAAGTAGGAGCTCCATGTCTCCTGTAATTTGACAATTTCATTTAGATAACCTTGATACATGTATATATTTGAAGAAGCTTCAACGGAAATAGGTTTCTGTAAGACCCCTCAAATGGGCTTTGGTTTTATCTGTCCCTCTCTGTACTCCCTCCCTTACGTCCCTCTTCCTTCCACCTCCCCTTTTGATTCTCCTAAAACAGCCCGCATTCTCCCACTCTCCTCATCCATCCATAACTATCTAGTATATTTCTCCTTGCTAGGAAGATCCTTCCCTCTGACCCTGGTCCCTTATTCTATGTATAAATTTTGTGGTTATAGTGATTGTAACTTGCTTATCAAAGACTTAGCAGCTAATAACCACATATAAGTAACTACATACCATATTTTCCTTGGTGGGGTTCTGGGTTACCTTAGTCAGAATGGTTTTTTTTTTTTTTTTGCTTCATCCATTTACCTGTGAATTTTATGATTTTGTGTTTTTTAACAGCTGAATAGTGTACCTTTGTGCAAATGTTGGACATTTTCTTTAAGAAAAAAACAAAGATTATTAACATGATTATAATTTGTTTCATTTTAAACCCCAGTGTTTATTATCCTAGCTGTTCTGTGTCTATACAATTTAAAATAATTTTCTTTATGAAGTCATTAAATAAGTATTTGTGAGGACCTATGGTCTTCTTTGAGGACATAAATTTATTAATTCAACATTACCAAATTTCTGCCTATAGAGAGCTTATATTCCTATAAAGAGCTAGATAATAAAGCAAAAACACAATTCTATACATAACTTTAAAGAGAAATGTTCACATGCCAACTTCTAGGTTTCATAGTATATATATGATATGGCTTTGGCACTAGGATAACAATCTACCTGCACATTGCATCTCTCTTATAGTATGAAATGCATTGCTTTTCGGGCTGGTTGACTCACCAGGATCTGGCACTGTGCTTGACCTTCACACTCTGCTGCTTGCAGAAAGTGTAATTGAATCAGATCTACTTGTGTTTGTTTATTTGTCTGTTTGTTTGTTTGGTTGGTTGGTTGCTTGATTGGTTTTTGGCTTAATTATTTATCATTATATTGTCAGATGGCATCTTTTGGAATATGCCTACAATGTTTAATTTCTCATATTTAGATGTTGATCATATTTTCCCCTTGCCCAACTCTTCCTAGGTACTCCCCACCTCCCTTCATACCCACTACACATTTGCTTTCAATAACAAAACAAAAAGTGAAACACATAACAATAAATACAATGGGGAAAAATATCTAAACTAAACCAAATCAAACAAAAGCAGAACACATACAAACACCCAAGTCAATTTTGTGTTGGCTCGTTACTATACTAGGCATGGGGCCTGCCGTAGTATGATTGATATGCCCAGCAACACTTAATTGGAGAAATGTGGTGGTATTGTATTCCCCAAAATATTTTGCACCCTAATAAATTTATCTGGGGTCAGAGAACAGAACAGCCACTAGATACAGAGGCCAGAAAATGATGGCACACACACCTTTAATCCTAGCATTCTGAAGACAGAGATCCATCTGGATCTCTGTGAGTTCAAAGCCACACTGGAAACAGCCAGGCATGGTGACTCACACCTTTAATCCCAGGAAGTGATGGCAGAAAGCAGAAAGATATATAAGGCATGAAAACCAGGATAGGCCTGGTTAAGCTTTTAGACTTTTAGCAGCAGTTCAGCTGAGATCCATTCGGATGAGGACTCAGAGGTTTCCAGTCTGAGGAAATAGGATCAGCTGAAGAATTGGCAAGGTGAAGTGGTTATGGCTTGTTCTGCTTCTCTGATCTTCCAGCATTCATCCAATAACGGGCACCAGGTTTGTTCTTATTAATAAGAACATTTAAGATTCGTGCTACAGAGAAATGTGGTTTTCCCTTTCCCAGCAGATATCAATTACAAATTGCTTCTTGATTAGGAGTAGGACTTGATATTCACCCCTACTTCTCTGTGCTGGGATCCTTGTCTGCTTTGAACATGTGCAGATCTTGTGTATACTGTCACTTTCTCTGTGAGTTCATCTGCGTATCAGCTATGGAAGACATTATTACCTTGTAATCATTCATCACCTCTAGCTCTGACAATATTCTGCTTACTAATCTGCTTAGACTTCTGAGATTTAAAGGGAGAAGTTTCATGAAGACAGGTAGAACTGTGTGACTTATCTCTTATTTTTTATACTTAGTCCATTTGGGGTTTTTGCATTTTGTCTATTTGTGGTTCTGTTTATTAACCATCTACTACAAGAAGGAATTTTTCTGATGAGGGCTGAGTGATCTATGGGTATAGCAATATATCAATGGAGTCTTTTTATTGCCAAGTTCCTTTAGCAGAATATATGTAATACATTTTCCCCTAGCACTGAAGATCTATGGATTCTTGGGTTCTTGGCCACTTTAGCAGTGTCAGGTATGGATCTCATCTCATGGAGTAGGAATTAAGTCAAATAAAAAAAACATGGCTGTTATCCCATAACACTTGTGGCATTATTTTACAAGTTTGCCTCATGGGCAGGCCACTGTTGTAAGTTGCAAGATTTGTAACTGAGTGATATTGATGATTACTTTTCTCCACTAATAGCATGTAAATTTCAGTGAACCTGGTTAAAATTCAGTGAAACTTGCAGCACCATGAATGCTAGTCAATAGTGGTAAAGCTTCTCATTGGACATTGACTCAATTTCTTCATGTTTGAGGATACAAAGAAGTGGTATCTTCAGCAGTTGGGCCTTGCCATCAGGTTGTGGAGGGAAATCAATGGCCTTGTCAACAGTGTGTGATGTGTACTTGGGGGGGGGGACTTATGAGTCTCCTTTGAATAATACTTTGTAAGATGTACCATTTCTTGGTACTGGAGGTTTACTTGGTAGCACAGGATGTCTCGTTGTGGCATTGTTTCCCCATTATATGGTGATTTCATTTAGATTGCTTTCATATATTCATTTGTTTTTAAAAGCTCCTATAGCAGCAGGTTTCCACAGGGCTGTTACAAAGGCCTTTAGAGCAAGTTGTCCCTCCCCATATTTCCCCACTTGTCCTGTACTTCTGTTACCCTCCCCGCTTAGTCCTCTGATTTTACTTTCTCCTTTGTCTCTTTATAACACTGTAGTCTGTTTCCCCTTCCTTGGAAGACTTCCTATCCTCCCTGGTTCTTTACTAGCTACCTTCAAATTTTTGTACTATTTTCACAGCTAAAAGTCACCTGAAAGCTAACAAATTAGTAGAAAGTATAGAACTGGCTTAGTATAATACCTGTCAATATGTTTTTATGAAAAGTATGCTTTAAATACATTTGAAGATAGATTTTAAAGCTACGTGGCTAGTTTGGAATTCATTTTTTTTAAACATTCAGTTTTGGAATGCCAAGGTTATATATGCTCCAAGTATATGAATTCTTCTATAATTTTCAGTAAATTCAAATATTTATAGTTTTCTGATTGTCTTCTGATAAAATAATTTATTTGGCTATAAATCTACTGATATCTTATTTGCATATATTCCAGGAGTGTAAGGGGCATGTTAATTCTATAACTTCCTTCTTTTGTTTTTAATCTCCATTCTAGAGTCAGAAAAGAAATGCCACCTCCTCTAATTCAGATTTTTTTCCTAAGTAAAGTGCTACTAAATTTCAGTGTACCTGGTTAAATAGAAAGAAACAGGTAAAGATTAACAAATAGTTTCTGTATTGAAGTCTTCAAAATCACTATGCTTTTTAGATGCTTAAGTAATAAAAACACAGAATTGACATGAAACATTTTCCTTTCAGACAATATTCTTCACTAACAAATACCTTCTTACCACTACGTTTGGTATTGTCTTCTAATAGGTGATCTAAATCATCCAAATGATATTTTTGAAAGCACCTGGCAATGGACAGAAAGCAATATAAAACTGGTGAGTCTCGTTTTGGCACTTTTCAACAATAGGATGTGAATAGAATCTAATAAAATCTTTCAGCATTGGTTGCAGTATCTGAAATCATGAATTTTGAGTGAAATTACATCAGCCAAGACAATACCCTGTATAGCTCTCTTTCACTCTTGGAAGCTGTTTTACATTGTGAAAAAAAAAAGATCCCACATTTCCTCACAACAAAAAGGCCTGTTGAAATTTCGTGCTTGATCCTGAATAGCTCTGTACTCACTGTCTTTCATTTTGAAAGAAGGTATCACACCAAGGTTCGTGTGTTGGCTTGGGGAAATAACAATCTTCATTCACAGCTGATAAACATGGTATTCACAATTAACATATCAACCTGAACATTGTTAAGAGTTTAAAACAATGAGAATATTTATTTTATTTTCACTTATATTGACCCATGGACAAGGAAATTTAACTTAATAGTCTTTAAGGTAATAATTAAATTTACTTAAGAATGAGAAGCATTTGCATATATACAACAAATAGTATTACATTAGAGCAAAAAGAGACTAGTCCACAACAGGATCACTTTACTATAAATCGAATGAAAGTATATAAAATTAGTATGTTCTAGTGATGTTTAACATGCTAATGTAATCTATCCTTGAGATTACAGAGTAATATTCTCAGAATGAGAAGTATGAGACAGAAATATTTATCAGAAGGGAATCTGAAACTGAAGTGTATTGTTTTATGACACAGATTTGCTACATTGATTATTATGAGCACTGACTTGCTCTGTTAAGTAAGCCTCTACTATAAAATAGGCCTGTGGAATATCTGTACAAGGGAAAAGCAGTATTCATTGGAATATTCACCTACTGGAAATAAAGGGTTGGTAAGCCCTTGGGCATGTTAGCTGCAGGGTTCTAGAATATGGTTTTATTTGTAGAAATTTTTGCCTCCAAAAGTCACCTAAAATACAGCATGAATTTGAACATAGCATTTGCATATACATCCATACCATAAATATTGAACACAGTTCAAGATGGCAAAGCAGTTGCTCACCTTTCAACTTCATGATCCAGATATATCATGCATAATAAAATTTGAAGTATCTTAGCACCTTCATAGTCCTCCTGCTGAAGTAAAAGAAATTTGTCTATTTAATGTACTATACATGTGACTAATTGTGTACACCAGGCCAGTGAATGACAAGGACAGTGGAGACAGCTCACATTGAAGGTGATGAAGATAATCCTGAATCCTTGTCTTAAAAAAACTTAAAGGGACCTAAACTTTTAAACTAGTTTTAAAACTTATATTTCTATAGTTATTACTTGATGACGGGATAATGTGATTTTTTTTAATCTTAATTTTTGGCCTATAGATCCATTTGTTGATATTCGTGTCTGTGCACCTCAGCATGCAGTAGTTAATGGGACACATGAATCCAAACCTATAGATGCTTTGGAAAATTTGACCTAGAAATGGTAGACACTTACTTTAGAATATCTTACCCTCTGTCAAATATTTTAGAGGATAAGTGAAGCAAAGTAGGGTTTCTCACCTACCAAATATTGCCTAAATATATATCAACTAAAAAATTAAGCAGGATTACTTATTATTTAAAGATATTATGTTATAATGATGCTATCTTAAGCACACGATAGGATAAAGAAGGTAGTAATGAAGGAATCTCTTTAAGGATGCAGAAAAGAAGTTTTTCTGAATTACTTTGCTTACTATTGTGGTTTAACCATAGCAATTTGTTTTATTCTTTATGGCTCCAGTATGTATCTAATCTACATGATATTTTCTTGTATTTCTATAGGAACATTTATAATACTGCAGCACTGTTAGATGTTCACATGCAAGAAAGAATGCAAATTAAGCTTAAACTACTCTGTATAAGGGGAAGCTGGGGTAGAGGTTCCTCCATCTTGTGTGTTTGCTGAAGTCATTTCCAGTTTAACTAGAATTCAATGTCTTTGACAGAAAATTCCAAGGAAAATTGCCCAATGCTAGTCTAAGAACCCAAAATCAATATGTCCCAGCTCACTTATCTTAGGTTCTGTTTAACTGTTTATATAAGCCTTGCTTTCCAGCTAACTGCTTATCTCAGCTTTTGTTAAACTGCTTGCTTGAGCAAAATTTCCCCTGAGGCTGCACAGTGAGATATCAGGATATGGATTTTTCCTTTAAAATCTCCTTGCTTTAAATGACCTAAATGGCTATTCTTGGATCCCAAATACCAGAGTATAGTCTCAGCCAACTGTAAAATCTTACAATTGGCTATAAACTGTGTCCCGGAGGTCGACTCTGCTGGGCTCTCCATAACACTAACTAGTAGTTTTTCCTTTCAACTTTCCATTTTTACCCTAATCTCTTTATCAAGAAGTCAAAGAATAAAATTCCTATATCACAGCTTTTTAAAATATGTCAGTTAATAAGTTTTATATAATTTACAGAGGCATAGCATTAATAAGTGTTTGTGAAATGTCTGCTATAAGAGAAAGAAGGCTTAAATATCTCAAAACAAATCCATTGCAGATGACCAGAAATTGTTCAATCACTTCTTATATCTGTGTTCATCTTTATGTCTCTGCAATTTCTCCTAGGTTTAAAGTCCAGATTATATTAGCATTAGCCATCCTAAGATCACTGAAAGTTTTAACTTCACTCTGCATAACTGCTATGAGATGATCATTTGCAGAATCACATGAAAATTTCTTTTAAATCTTTCCTGTCATTTCTATGACTGGAACTGAGTTTTCTCCTGTGACAGGATTTACTTACAGACTTCTGACTTAAAGCTCTCTCTGTGTCTCTGTGTCTCTGTGTCTCTGTGTCTCTGTGTCTCTTTGTCTCTCTGTGTAGCTAGAGTTTTCCTGCCTAGCCCACGGTCAGGATAAATCTCTTTCACCTGCCAGTCCCACAGCCACTCAGACCCAACCAAGTAAACACAGAGACTTACATTGCTTACAAACTGTATGGCCGTGGCAGGCTTCTTGCTAACTGTCCTTATATCTTATATCAATCCATTTCTATAAATCTATACCTTGCCACATGGCTTGTGGCTTACCGGCATCTTTACAAGCTGCTTGTCCTGGTGGCGGCTGGCAGAGACTCCCTCTGCCTTCCTGTTCTTTTTATTCTCTCTGTTAGTCATGCCTACACTTCTTGCCTAGCCACTGGCCAATCAGTGTTTTATTAGCAACACATTTGCCATACAGAACATCCCACAGCATCTCTGTCTCTGTCTCTCTCTGTCTCTGTCTCTGTGTCCCTCTCTCTCTCAGACTTCTCTTGACTTATGTCTTTCTAGACAGGAAACATTCTCTACTTACCATATCATTGTTGTCTCTTAGCACACTTTCACCTTGATGGTAGAAACAAACAAACAAAAACAAAACAAAACAAAAACAAATAAACAAAAGGTTAATTACCAGCAACATTTAGTGATATGCCAAAGAGTTCTCTTCCCATAGTCGCCAACAGCCTTTCCACCACCTAGCCACCATGCTTTCAATACTCACTGCTTTTTGTAGCTAGAGTTTTCCTGCCTTGCCCACAGTCAGGACAAATCTTTGTCACCCACCAGCCGCTCAGACCCATCCAAGTAAACACAAGAGACTTATATTGCTTACAAACTGTACGGCCCTGGAAGGCTTCTTACTAACTGTTCTTATAGCTTAAATTAATCCATTTCCATAAATCTATACCTTGCCACGTGGCTCGTGGCTTACCAGCATCTTCACATGCTGCTTGTCCTGGCTGGCAGTGACTCCTTCTGCCTTCCTGTTCTTTCTTTTCTCCTCTCTGCTAGTCCCGCCTATACTTCCTGTCTAGCCACTGGCCAATCAGTGTTTTACTTATTGACCAATCAGAGCAACACATTTGCCATACAGAACATCCCACAGCACTTTTACTAAAAACTAATTGTGTGTTGCAATGTTTTAAATATGTATATTATTTGACATTTGTTGTTTTGTTTTTGTTTTTTAGAAAAAGTCCAGGTTTGATGAGTAAAATGCTCCCTGATGATTTTCCAGCCCCCAGAGAGGAGACTGGAGAAGAGACCGAAAAAATCACCTCGTTTGGCAGTTTTATATGATTTTATAATGAATTTTAATTATGTCATGCCACATTTTGCTTTCTCTATAATACTACTGCCTCTCAAACTGAAAGCCATCTTCCCATAAGTCCTCATCTTGCTTTCATGACTTATTTTTGTGTGGCCCACTGAGTTTAAGGGAAATTCCTTCCCCAAGCATCGGTGTAGTTTCTTTGCTGGGGCAAGGGACAATTTACCACTGAAGAAAATGACATTTCCTTCTTAACTTAGAACAGACTTCAAGGAAAGCTGGAAACCCATGATTGCTTTTTATTGAATGTCATTGCTCCAATTCAGTGTATATACCTTGTGCATAAAACCACAGCTCTAGCAGGTTCATGAGTGAAATAGCTATGTCATATCCAGAAGATGTCTTTTTACTGTACATCTCCCTTTCCTCTAGCTTTTCCATTCTTTCTGCACACTTGTACAACATGTTCCCTAGCCTTGGCAGAGGTGATGTAGCTGTGCACCTTTTATACAGGACTCTACTGTCACCTTAATCAGTCAAGCTTTTTCTCTGCTTAATTGCCAGACTGCAGTAAAAAACTCTCTGATACAGACGAGAACAGCACCAACTAATGTGTATAAGCATTATTGTTTTCGATTTTTCATTTCTAGTAAAGTCAGTAATTAATCAACACCCTAGTTTCTCAATCTTCAATCTTGAAGTAATAAAGTCAAGTCCTAGCTCCTACCTACATCTCCTTTCCTTTAATTTGCTAACATAATTGCTGAGTCTGTTACAATCCCTTCATGTTTTCCAGACCAGTTGTAACAAACTTACTGAAAGTCATATGTCAAATCTTTCAGTCATTGTAACCATACGATTCATTTCACAACTACTCAATTCTGTCAGTGAAGTATAAAAGCCTGCATGTGTTTATCGTGCATGAAATGAATGAGTGTGTCTTGTGTGACCTCAATCTGATATCAGTAACTCCTAATGTAAGATTAATCCAAGTCAAATATCTGGCATAGAGGTATGGAAAGAGGTTTGGATTAAAGTATGAGTAAGCCTAGGCAACAATAGTAGACAGATGGGGACATGGCATTGAGAATTTTTGTCAAACCATAATAGTATAGCTATAGTAACTGTACAAAAATAGCAAATATGTGGGCTTTTACTGATTCAGACTTTATTTTCAGTATGGAAAATAAAGTTTCATAGTTTCTTAATCAATGTGAAGCTTTTGAAAAAGGTGCTTAGACTTCCCTGCTGGCCTTAGAGAGGCATGTAGTCATGAGGTCTACAGCTGCAGGGAAATGAATTCTAAAACAGTTATGTGAACTTAGAAGAGGACCCGAAGCTTCACATGGGATTGTAGCCTTAGAAGTACCATTACTGGCCTTGTAAGACTCTGTATCCAGGAACCACCTAAGCCTCACCAGAACCTTGGACCCAGTAAAATTGAGAGATAGCAAGAGTATGTGGATTAAGCTGCTACATGCATGTAATTAGTTCTACACCCTGCTCCACAACTAGCATCATTGTTAATGCTCCCAAGGTACATTTATTAAGTGGTATACTGTTGTATATCCTCTCTTCTAGTCCCATACTTATAAATTTTCTAGGTAGTCTCATGCCATAGTTGAATAAGAAAAAGAAATTAGATTTATAGAAATGGATTAATTTAAGATATAAGGACAGTTAGCAAGAAGCCTGCCACGGCCATACAGTTTGTAAGCAATATAAGTCTCTGTGTTTACTTGGTTGGGTCTGAGTGGCTGTGGGAATGGCAGGTGAGAGAGATTTGTCCTGACTGTGGGTCAGGCAGGAAAACTCTAGCAACACCTAACCACTTATAAGAATATATTTTGAGCACATAAATTCCCTTTCTGACTTATTCCAGGCCTTATCTGACCCCACCTCCTCTATTCACTCCCCTTTTGGGTTGCAAATGAAGTTGGCTATCACAGCTCTGATAGGGAGCTTGGAAGCTTTTGCTTTGTATTGTAAGGGTCAGGATGCTGGTAAGGGAGAGACCAGCTCCAGAGGAAGAAGGGGAAGGAACTAGGATGGACAAGAATGAGGATGAAGACAAGGATAGAGAGGAACAAGAGTTAGAGTTATGTATGAGAAGGAACAGAGAAGAGCTAAGTATAAGAACAAAATAGAAGCTGTGTAGAGAGAAAACTGACTCAGAAAAATAAAGTATATGAACTAAAGAGTTTCATGTACATAGGTTCATTTAATATTGTCAAAGATTAGATTATCAGTTGGTCATAGATTCTTCCCGGACCCTCCTTGGGAGAGGGCTGTTGAAGGGATGGACCCCCCATATGTACACACACACACACACACACACACACACACACACACACACACACGGAGAGACATAATATATAAATTATGTTGGCAGGAGAAGTGATATAACAGATAAAAGCACTCTCAGCTCTTCCACGGACCTGTGGTATGTTCCCATCACCTCTGTCGTCAGGAGGCTTACAGGTACCTGGAATTCTAGGGAATCGAAATCATCTTTTGACTTCTGAAGCATCCCACGCATATGTGGTGTACACACATATAAAGACACATAGAAATGCATGTGAATATAAATAAAATGAAATGTTCAGTTAAAATGTAAAATAGTGGTAAAAAGGCGCAAAGCTACACAGAGAAACCCTGTCTTGAAAAACCAAAAGAAAAAAAAAGGAATTTTGGTTATAGTATTCTCATGCATTTTTTACAAAATGCATACTTGTGAGACCATAAAACTTATGATCCTTGAAAAAACTACCTTCTATAACTATAAAACCCACTAAGTGGGGACAAAACACAAAACTAAAAAAATGTATGTGAGTAAGATACATTGCATGTGTCATCACATCTCCAAAAAATAAGAAATGGAAAGTGGAAAAACATAAATATTAGTAGCACAGGCATTCTCCATGCCATTTTAGTCAGCAAGGTAGTACCTTTACCAGTGTCTCCGCAAAACTATTTTTAAGTGATACAATGGCCTTATTTGTTTATAAATGTACTCTTTATGATGATAATACAGTAATGAGATAAGCAAGAAAAACATTTTTAGCTCTTAATTGTATTATTAAAGAGTACATAAGGGGACTAGAGAGTTGGCTTAATGTTTAAGAGCACTTGCTGTTCTTCAGGGGACCCAGTTCAATTCCCAGTACCTATATGAAGACTTCAACTCAGGGGACTCAACATACTTTTCTGGTCACCATCTTACTGCCTACACAGGATGCACAAATATGCAGGCAAGTAAAACACCCACATACATAAAGTAAAATTAAAAAAGCATTTACTAGAATACATTTATAATGTTGTGTATTTCCTCAGAAGCAAAAGGAAAATTCAGACTTTTTCCAACTAAAAACTGAAATAACCTCAAGACTGAATCCTAATCAATATCTTATAGTTAATAATTTTAATTTATATCATCTGTTAAATGTCCCACAGTTGAACAAATTCTAATAATTTTTCTGCACCTATACTTCATTTTTCTTAACACATTTTATTATTTTAATATTTCACTCTCAAAAATCTGTTTGCTCTACCCTACTTTCAGTTGAAAACATTCTAGACTTTCTCCCTCCATAATTATCAAAATTGATCTGTGTGTGTGTGTGTTTGTGTGTGTGCGCGCGTGCATGCGCACACATGTGTATTTGTATTGCACTAAAATACTCTACTACCTGAGAATTTCTACGAGGCTAGTTTGACCCCAGGATAATTTTCTATTACACGTATAGGAAGGCTTACACAGAAAACAGAAATGTGGCATTTATAAAATTCTTATGACTAGAGTTTTAATTAAGTTCTATATGACCTTTTTAGTGTCAAAAATATTGGCTATGCAGACTATCATTTATACCTAGCATAGTCACTTATTTTTTAAATATTCTGTTGTGTAAATGGAATATATTACTTTTTACCTCTGAAGTTATTCTAAGGATCACTTGAAACAGTGATGAACAAAATCGGGCTTCTATTAAGTACTGTGTTTGGGAATCTGGAGAAAGATATGAAAAGAAAAGGTTCATGATTCCATGATAAAAGAAGCTATGCTCTCCATCAAAACTTGAGAGAAATTCATTCCTGAGAGCAAATGATAATGAGATCTCAAGCTGAAGCTCTGTAAGTTAAAAAGGCAATTAGCTTGTCTATCTTATTCACCTACAGGGGCAAAAACAATTCAGTTCTCACTGTTAAAATGGATTGCAGTTGTATTGGATTTTAAAAGCTGACGTTTTAAATATGTATGAATACATAAACTCTGAACAAGAGAGGCACAGATGATTTAGAAAGCTTTCATTCAGCTAAGTGACTTCAATGTAGAATTTATATGTCATTTGAAACACAGATTGAAATATGTTTACTCTCTGTTATGCAAAATCAAAATCAAACTGTATGAAATGAAAAAGTTACACTCTTCCATTATTCTTGAAAGTAGAATCATGATAATTTCTCATGATTTATTCTTTTATTAGAAATTTTGTGGATCAGAATTGCCTTTAGATAAAACAATTTCTGACTGTATTCTTAAAATTTTCCAACTAAACTTGCATAGCAGTATGCACACAAAGACCATACAAAATGACTTGCTGTAGAAGTGTAAAGTGAATGACAGTGGATAAGTGACTTTATTAATATTAATTAGAATATTCTTATGTGAATCACTATGTTGGTCAATTATATTCTAATACAACTTAAAAATTAGTTCAACATTTTCACACTAGGTGATTGTAAACAAACTATACAAATCACTTATGTTTGATGTAAAAATCCCCAATGATATATTTTCCTTAGATATAGTTATTATTTTGTGTGGGGGATGATAGTTAAATAATTCATTGACCAGAGTATAAACTGTACAAATAAGTTTCACCATAAAGTCTCTGATTCCCTGGGGATAAACAGTTTTGGCTTTGTAGGTCATGGGATTTCTTTGTTTTGCAGCTTTATTAAAGCACAGAGACAGAGTTGCATACACATCCATGTTTCTTATGGTACTATTCAGTATATCAAAGATGGAAAAACAGTGTAGATGTATGTCAACAAATGAATGGATGAAGAAAATGAACAGGTACACAAAAAGATTTATTCAGCCATGAAGAAGCCTGGAACTGTTATTTGTAGGAAATTCATCAGATCTTGACAACATCATATTAAGGAGAATAAGCCTAACTCAAAAAGACAAATTAATATTTTTGTTCACATATAGAATCTACTGTCTGTCTATCTATCTATCTATCTATCTATCTATCTATCTATCTATCTATCTATCTATCTGTCTGTCTATCTCTCTGTCTATCTACCTATGTATCTACCTTTGGTGATATTTTATTTGTGCTGAAATGTGATATTTTCTTTGTATGTTAATAAATAAAGTTTGCCTGGAGATCAGAGGTCATAGTCAGTCATAAACAGAAGTCAGGTGGTGGTAGCACACGCCCTTAATCCGATCACATGGCAGGCAGAGTCTGTGTGTTCAAGGACACAGCCAAACGTGGTGACACATGCCTTTAATTCCGGTATCAACCATAGAGACCTGGAGGTCTGTACAGACAGGCAGTGATGAGGAAGTGATGTGGCTGGGCTTAGAGCCAATGAGAAGGCAGAACAGGAAGACAATAAAGGCGCAGGTTAGACGGGAAGAAGTTCTCTTGGGTTGCTACAGCAATGCAGTGAGCTAAGGTTAGTTGGCAGCTATTGATCTTATCTTACAGCTTGCACCCCTGTATGTGGCTCTGTGTTTTGTTTTTTTTTTTTTTATTTAATAAGACTGTTTGGAAATTCGTCTACATCTATCTATCTACCAATTTACCTACCTACCTACCTACCATCCATCCATCCATCTGTCTGCTGTAAAATATGAAAGCAAAAGAAGAACTTCAGCTGGAGGAGGTCTAAATGGAAGTGAGAGGTATATCCAGCAATAGAGACTTATGTTCCCCATATTTGGGGTGGCAACTAAGGGCAATGGCAAGAGCCTGTAATGTTTGGGGAGTCTGTTAAACATGAGGTGAACATGAGACAACAGTAATAAACGTGTCAAAGTGGACAAGGAGAGGGGAGAAAAATGAACCCATGATCCTATACAAATTACTAGTGACACCCCCGGAATGCTAAGTGTGGGAAAAACCATCTTTCCTAGTGAAGAGCACACCAAAACCACACCAATATTGGTTTTCTAGTGTCGCAAGATCAGCCCTGAAAACTTGCATACAAGCATCATTATGCAGACTGAGCAGGTTACATTTAGGGATATATATGTATATATACACACACATATATGTGTGCAACAAGAACTAATGAAAAAAGAATCATGAATTTAAAATAGTGCAAGTGGGGCAGTGCAAAAGGGTTTGCAGGGAGGAAAAGGAAGAGAAAATATAACTAACAAAGCAATTTTAAAAGTTTGGACATGATCATATGAGTATAGATTGATTAGGTGGGTAGTGAGGTAAGGAGGGTAGGGGGGAAGTTGTGGCAGAAAAAAAGAAAACAATAAAAATGTATTGTATGAAAATAAATAAACAAAATTAATTTTAAAAAGTTATTATACTTGGTTAGATCCATGTAAAATAAATTTTAATTTAAAATTGATATTTTTCATAAAATATATTCTGATAAAAGTTTCCTCTCTGTCATTTCTTCCCAGATCTTTTCCACCTCTCCACCCATCCAGTTCCATGCCTTCTTTCTCTCTTTGGTTAGAAAACAAACAGGCAAAACAAACCAAAACCATACCCTAAACAGAATAGATTTTCTTAAAAAGCCAGTGGAAAATAATGAAAAGCACAGTTGCTACTGCCATCACAATTAATGGCACTGCATTATCTTTCATTGTATAAATGTTCAGAAATATCTTTTAAATGATTCTCTGAGAGAAAGTCTCCTTGTATGGGTAGGCTTGGTTGTCCTGAAACTTGCTGTGTAGACCAGGGCGAACTGGCACTCAGAGATGGGCTTGCGTCTGCTTCCTTGAGCTGGCATTAAAGGCATGTGTCACCATGCCCAGCAATATGTCTTGTTGTTGTTTTTTAAAATCAGCACTCAGTTTCTGCCTTACCAAGCCTTTTTTCCCTGTTAGACCAGTGCAAGATATGGACTGTAAAATAATAAGTAGATACAGTGATGTCACAGAAACCCATCATGTAACCTGTGTTCCTTATGCTCTTCAGTGTTTCCAGCTTCTAAGTGAACTGTTCCCAGACAATCATGTATTTCCCAAGGAAGATCCCTCATCGTTCTACACACTATTTCATGCCAATGGCTTGCATTTTTTTTGCCACTTTGTTTTTCTCTTATCCTATCTCTGCCACTCAAAGTACTCTTCCATCTATTACCTTGTAGCTTTCACAGAAATTGGATTCATTACCTACAATAGTCCTTGGCTGCCAGCTTCTCATTGCTTCTGATTTACTTGCTGTGGATTCAGCAGTATGAAGAATGCTGTTGAAATTCCATGCTCCTTCATCAGTAAATTCAAACCAAATTTAGAAATACGTTTCGTCAGGATTCACAGTGTGTGTTTTGGACATGTATTAACATTTCATAACATTTCATGCAGTGGATTCAAGTATTCTTATGCCCCCTTTCCTAGATTTCACAGATACCCTCTACTAATATGTCACTCTGACATCAAAGCTCTTAGTCCGCTGATTTTTATTTCCTGATGTTAAATTTAAAATGATAGTATCAGATGAGTTTCCTGTTCTTTTCAGTTATCCAAAAGTGCTAGGGAGCTACAGGGTCATTGTGGTGATATATTGTGTACCCTAATAAACTTGCCTGAAGATCAGAGGACAGAACCTGCCACTAGATTAGACATAGAGGTCACAACTTTACACCCAGCACTTGATATCTCATGCTTTTGCTTGGGAAGCACACGTGCCTTTAACCCCAGGAAGTAATATGGCAGGGCAGAGAAAGGTACATAAGGTGTGAGGAAACAGGAACTCAATCTCTTTAGACTGAGGATTTCACAGAGGTTAGAAATAGTGGCTGTCTGTTCTGCATCTCTGGTCTTTTAGCTGTTACCCTGATATCTGGCTTTGGGTTATTTTTTACTAAAAGACCATCTAAGATTTGAACAACATCTGGTGTCCAATTTGTGGGGCATGAATTCACAAAAAAAAAGTCAATTGTCTATGGACTTGCAAGCCCTGGCTCGGAACTGAGCTGCATGCATCCAGAGTCTCCACACCATGTGGGCTGGGGTCCCTAACTCACTGGTAAATTTTTTGTTGTAGCCTCTCTGCAGTAAACTCTGCAGGTTTTGGGGGCTCCAAAAACCATAGAAGTTAGTCACTTTCTCGAGTTCCCTTGTGCATATGGCTGGCTCTTTGGCTTCTTCTCTCCAGGTGGGTTATGGGCTCTCCCTGGATCCCCATCTTGGGCTGCTACCACACTAGGTAGCTACCTTGAAACTCACTCAGGCTTTTATTGTTCTATGCAGAAGCAGTCAGCCTCACATCTGAATCGTCATTATTGGCAGATGTGGTGAAACAATTGCAATTTCCTAAAAGGAGGAATTAGTTAAAAAAGAATTTTTATCCCATATTAAAATGGAAATATTTTTACAATGAAGGGAATTTAATCTCTGCTTGATAGTACAAGTGATGGTCTGAAAAGGGAACAATTAAATGAGATGATAATTAATGTAGATGGGATTTATGTAGTGTCAATTATAAATATTATCAATTTGATCATTTTTGTTTTATCATTAAAAAAGTTGGTTAATATGAGTGCCAAGATAAAGACTTTAGAAAAACTTGTTAAAACAGATCATAGAGAAATTCAGACCCAGACAGAGGAATTTAAAGGGAAACAATCTCAGCATTGCATTATACAATTACAGAGAAGTAGCCTGAGAGTATTTATATTTTCTTCATTATATGTATTTGTTTGTTTGATGCTTCTCCTATCTCTTAATTGTTAAACCTTCCTTCCA
Source organism: Peromyscus aztecus (assembly GCA_902168405.1). Lineage (NCBI taxonomy): Eukaryota > Metazoa > Chordata > Mammalia > Rodentia > Cricetidae > Peromyscus > Peromyscus aztecus. The sequence continues at coordinate 28,539 of CABHPQ010123285.1, forward strand.
TGAAAAGCTTTTCACCCCAGTTGCTGGAAAGATATTGAACTAAAGAATGATGATTCTTATTGTCATGTTCATACACACTAAGGTTTTTTTCCTAGAGGCTAGAATAAATAATAGCTAATGGAAATACATGATCTTTTCATTGTTTTCTTATTTATTTGTCTGTGTATGGGTGTAAGAGCAGCCATGCCATACCATGAATGTGGAGGACACAAAACAATCTGTAGGAGTCTTTTTTCTTCTTTCAAATTCTATGTTCTAGGGATCCAGTCCAGGTCAACAAGATTGGTGGTGAGTGCTTTAACCCATGAGTCATCTTGCAGGTGCTGAAAATACAAGTAGAATATAATTCACTCTCATTTCTTTTGCTTAATTCTTTATTTTATGAGTTATCTAATCATTCATTATCTTATACTCAGTGCAAACACAGTGTATTTGATTATGGACATATTACATTTGCTAGTGATAAAATTGAAAATTTTCCATTTGTGTTAGACTAAGATGCTATGCAAGAGCTACAACATTCACTGTGAATAATTCTGCCTCTTACAACCCAAAATATGAAAGAAGTGTGTGTCTGTGTGTATGTGTTTGTGTGTGTGTGCATATCTCTCTCTCT
>CABHPQ010123286.1:1797-14618 GCA_902168405.1 Peromyscus aztecus
TTACCTTTCCATCCTTTGTCCAGGTGACAGTTGGCTGGGGCTCTCCAGTAACTTTAACTGTAAGTTTAGCAACACTGTCTGAAGAAATTGTTATATCCTGCAGCCCAGTAACAATTACTGGCTTCGAGGAAATTGATTCAGGGGCTGTTGGTTCCTGCTTCTTGGCTTCTGCTGACTCAGAAGTTTTCTGAGCCGACTTCTTGGCTTCTGCTGACTCCGCAGTTTTCTGGACAGATTTCTTGGCATCTGCTGACTCAGTTTTCTGAGTGGCTTTCTTAGTTTCTGATATGCTTGACACCTGCTCATGAATGCTCTTGAAGGATTGTCCAGTAAACTGGAAGCTGGTTTTGGAAGTTCCTCCTTCACCAGAGACCTCACAAACATACTCTCCAGAATCAGACTCACTAAGGTTATGAATTTTGAGTTCGTAGGTACCATCTGCTGAGTAATGAAACTGGAAATGCCCATTTTCCTTGAGTTTCTTGCCGTCTTTATACCAGGTGACCTCTTTGGCACACAGTGCACTACTTTCAACTGCACAGGTCAGCTTTGCAATATCTTTAGAAGTTACGGCTTTCAGGGACTGAGTTATCTTTGGTGGGGCCGAGACTGGGAGCTGTTGAGCCTTCTCTGCCGGGGCGGGTTTTGTCTCGGTGGGTGACACAGCTTTCGGATGAGAAGTCACTGGTTCTGGAGATTTTACTCTTTTGGGAGACTTGACTGTTTCGGGGGACTTGACTCGAGGCTCTGGGGACTTGACTCTGGGTGGTGATGTCACAGTCTTTTCAGTCACCCTGGCTTTTTGCACGGTCAGCGTGAACTGGGCTTCTTGCTTCCCGTCACTGTTTTCTACCACCACGCTGTAGCTGCCCTCGTCGGACGCCTGCACCGAAGAAATCTCAAAGGTCGATTTGTACTTGGTGGTGGTCACTTGCTGGCGCGAAGAAGTACCTATCACTTGCCCTCCACGCAGCCAGGTCACAGTTGGTACCGGCTCCCCGTCTGTATCACAAGAAAACCTTGCAGGCTCGCCTTCATAGACAGTTATGGACCGCGGCTTGGTTAAAATTCTTGCCGCCAGGGTCGTCTTCATCTTTCTCACTGTGGATTTTTCCTCCAGCGACTTTTGCTCGGAGGCAGCACTTTTCATTTCCGCAGAGGTATAATGCTCATAGGACGAGAGACTTTCCCTTGTCTCCGTCATTTGTGACTTGACTTCCCTGACCGAAGAAGCAGCTTCCATCTCCGATGTCCTCTTAAACGATGAAACCGCATATGCCTCTGTTTTTGTCAGTTCAGGGAAGACTGACTTGGGGACCTCCTCGTCTCTGCGCCGGGATGCGTAGGTGGTATAATCTCCCCCAGTTACATCCAGGGTTGCGTAGTCAGATGCCTCGCCTTTGTAGTTGGTGCACACAGTCCGGTAGGTTCCACTGTCCTCAGTATGACAGTCCAGGATTTCCAAGGTCAGGACCCCACTCGTATTGGTGTAATGAATCTTACTGCTCTCTTGGAGTTCGACACCATTGTGGTACCATTTAACTTCAGCAGTTGGCTTAGACTGAACATTTAAGATGAAGCGTGTGTTTTGGCCACAGGGCACCCTATGGGAACGCATGCGCAGTGTGATTCGAGGGGCGTGGTCAAGTGTGAAAGGCTGCTGACTCAGAACTTCATACTTCCTTTCGGATGTCTTCTGAGTCTTCAAGGCAGCTTTCATGGACTCGTACCTGGAAAAGATATCAAATCTGGCAGACCTCTCAAATCTTGAGAGAGATCGCTCGCTGGATACAGGGCTGGGAGAACGTGGGCGAGTTCTCTCTGGAGTGGGAGATCTTCTTTCTACATCATCTTCGTATTCCTCAGCGGGTTGTGGACGGGATCGGATCAGCTCGGACACTGGTCTCATTAACTCAATGTAAGTTGGAGACAAGGAGCGCCGGCGTCTCAGTAGTCTGGACACAGATGAGGACGATTCTCTTTGAGCCCGTCTTGAGATTTCGTATTCCTCTTCAATTTCTGTTATTTCTGTCACTTGTCTCTGTCGCTTTGATTTCTTTTTAGACTGTTCTTCCTTTGACATGTGGTCAAGCTCACTTTTGTATTCCGAGAGACGCTGGGTGGTTGTCACTGGCCGCAGAAGCTCCTCTTCCTCCTTCTCAGCCATGATCCTCTGCCGTAGCTTTGGCTGCCGGTATGAGGCCTGGGCGTGCCGTTCCCGCAGCTCGGCATAACTTGTGCTGGTTTCCTCCTTTGTAGGGATGTGATAGGTCGAGTATCTGAAATCTCTTCTGTCCTCCACCTTGACATGAGCTGGTGGAGAAGAATACCGCAGGCTAGAAAGCTCAAAGCGTGGAGGGCTTCGGCTGGGGGGCGAAGCTGAGAAGCCCAACTCAAGCTCTTCCTCAAGACGCAGCCTCTCTTCCTCTGTTCTTTTCATCGCCAGGTAGTCATCGATGGGGAGGAGTAGCTCCTCATCTGACATGTCACCCAGAGAGCGCCTCCTCCGTCTATAGTAATAAACATCATAATCAGGAGAAGGGGTACGCCGGCGGGCTGGCCTCACCATTTCCAGATCGTCTTGGGATAGTTTGGGGATCCGCCATTTAGGTCGGTATTGATCTGTAATCCGGGGAAGAGGCATCACGTAGAACTGCTCCCATCTTGAAAGGCGGATGCGCTTGGGTCTTTTCTGGACAACCCTGTCAAGCTTCCCAGGCATTTCGTATTGATCCCGGACCTTCTTATACCACTTCATGTCAGACATAGGCACGAACTGCTTGATGCGTTGGTCTTCTTCTACTGTGGCTTGTTTGAACCGGCGGGGCTCTGGGACTTCGTAAGGCATGCGGAATTTTCTCTCCTCTTTCTTTTCCTCCGTCTGAAGCCGGTATTCTCCTTTGACAGTCTTGGTGCTCACGGCTGGTTTGTAAAGAATGGCAGCCTCTCTCAGAGCCTCTTGGGCTACTGGGGTCAGCGGCACACTTTCAGTCCCAGAGAGGATCTCAGCCATCCTCAGCGTTTTGTCAATCTGCTTTTGGACATGTCGCTCACGTTCTTCCTTGCTCTGGAACTCCTGCTTGACGTATCGCAGCCGTTCCACTTGTAAGTGAGCCTGGCAGCTGGTGGATCCAGCTGTGTTTGTGGCTGTGACTCTGTAGTAACCCGAGTCCTCAGGCAAAGTGTCCCTGATGTGCAAGGCATAGTAATCCAAGCCTTCGTGGACAATTTCAATGTGGGGCCCGAGGGACAGCGGCTGACCATCTTTCTCCCATTTTAATGTTGGTGCGGGGATGCCAGACACTCTGATCTCAAAGCAGACACTTTGGCCTTCATGGCATTCAGCATTTGCCAGTAGCCGCTTGAACATGGGTCTGAGGGTGGTGTCTGTTGGAGGTGGGTGTAAAGTCACAGTCAGCTTTGCTTTACAGCTGTCCTCACCGTATTTATTCCTTGCCACAACGGTGTATTCGGCATCGTCATCTGTGGTCACACTGTTGATTGTTAATTGATAAAGACCCTTGTCAGACTCGAATGTGTATTTCTTTTCATCATCACCTGGCTTGATTTTCTGGCCTGATTTATACCAGGTCACACGAGGTTCTGGGTGGACCGTGATAGTTACTCCAAACCGGACATTTTCCCCCACATACGCTGTCTTGTTATAGAGAGGCAGGGTAAATTCTGGTGGCCTTTCGAGGAGCCGCATGGCGTCCGTTCTGCGCTTGACTTTCTTGGTTCTGCGGCAGTAATAGTCATAAACTTCCCTCACACCTTTAACGAACAGCTCTGCGTAAGAGCTGTCTTCGCCGTAGTCATTGACGACTTTGCATCGGTAGGTACCGTCATCAAACTTGGTGATGTCTTTGACATACATGGTGGCCACTCCATCTTCATAGGTGATTTCATACTTCTCATTGTTTTCCAGCTGTCTCACGCCGAAGTACCAGGTCACCTGGGTAGACTGATCATAATTTTCGATTTTGCATACGTATTTGACATTTCCCCCTTCTTCGCCAATGGCATGCATTATCTGCCCGGAGATCGGGCCGATTTCAATGGACGCCACTTTAACTTTCGCCACACTTACTCCCCTCTGAGAGCGAATGGCCCCACCACAGGAGATGCGGGCTGCTGATACGACCATGTTGAGGTCTTTCTTGATCAGGGTATGGTAGTAACGCCGGTGTTTCAGTGTTCTGATGACTTTAGTACTGACTCTGTCTATCCTCTGCTTCAGCCATGGGTGCTGCAGCGCCTCTGATGCCGTCATGCGAGATTTTCTCTCTTTCACCAAGAGCCGGTCAACAAAATCCATGGCTTCAAGGCTAATTTCTTTGAACGCTTCTTCGTCAAAAGTATATTCAGCATTCATGATGTTCTCAATCATCTGTTGGTTAGTTTCAGCCAAAAATGGGTTGATTCCGCTCAGCAGAACGTACACCAGTGTTCCAAGTGACCACATGTCCGTGGCAGTGCTGACAACATCATGCTGGTGGACTTCAGGGGCGCAGTATTCGGGGGCAGTGAACAGAAGCCTGAAGTTGTCTCCTGGCTTCAGCTGACGCGCTTGACCAAATTCTATTATCTTAATAGTAGAGTTCTTTCTTGTCTGATAGATGATATTTTCTGGTCGAATGTCAAAATTGCCAATATTCTGACTATGTAAGAACTCCAGTGCTTCGCAGACTTGGCGAACATAGCTTACGATTTCTCTTTCATTCAGTTCAAAGGCGCTTGTATTGATGCGTTCAAATATGTCGAGTCCTGATATAAATTCAAAGATCATAATCAGTTCTTCCATGCTTTCAAATGATTCGTGGAGGTATAAGATATTTCTGTGCCTAGCAATGTTTAGAATGGAGATCTCTTTCTTGACCAAAACCTGGTCAGTCCCCTTGACTTTAACAAATTTGGCCATGAATGTCTTCTTTGAGGATGTTTCAACACAACGGTGGACAATTCCAAACTCGCCACGTCCAAGATCTTCAGCTATCATGTATTTCTCATAGAGTTCCTTCGTTTTAGAGTGTGATGCTTTAGTCATGGTGACTTCCCTGGTTTCATCCACCTCGTCATCATAATTCATGGCTCTGGCCTTATCTTCTTTGGTAACGGTTGGTTCTGAGGGCTCTGAAGGCTTGCTCAGGCCGAACTTATTTTCAGCTATTACTCGGAACTGATAACTTGTTTTCCCAAATAAGTTGATGACGGTATAACGTGTTTCTCGGGCCTGTCCGACACGGAGCCATCTTTCTGCAGTCGTTGCACATTTTTCAACGATGTAGTTGGTAACTTTGCTACCACCATCAGAAGCCGGCTCTGTCCAGGTTAAGTTGACAGAATCTCGTGAGACGTCACTAACTTTGACGCCTCTGGGTGGGTCAGGAACATCAGCCACATCCAGTTCAACTGTCTTTTGATCGATTCCAAATCTGTTTTTAGCACAGACGACATAGAAGCCAGCATCCTTTCTCTCCACTCCGTTGGGGAAGACAAGTGATGTGAAGGATCTTGTGACAATCACTTGGTAGTGGCCATTATTATCAATGAGATCTTGTCCTTTCTGCCAGGTAATCACAGGATCTGGTTTGCCACTGAAGGGGATCTTGATGCTGATCACTTCCCCTCGGAGAGCATGAACTGCTCCCATGCCTTCAAGAGTTTTGGGCAGGTGTATCTTAGCTGGAACTAAATCAAGGTAAAAGAACAAAGAACATGAGTTAGCAAGACTGAATAATACTTTGCCTCACAAATTAACAATCGCTTGTCTAACACCAAACTGGTGTTCACGGGTTTGTTTTTACCTTCCACTTCCAAGGAGGCAGTGCCAGACACAGATCCCCCTTGGTTGGTAGCTCTGACTTGGTAAACTGTGGCATCATCATCTGTGACACTTGCAATGATGAGCTGGTGGTAACCACCCTTAAATTCTTGAATTCTGTACTTGAGTCCATCTGCGATGATTTCTTTGCCTTGTCTGTACCATTTCACAATAGGCTTTGGATGGCCAGTCACCTTGCAGACCAAAGTGGCATTGCTCTGATAACGTACATTCAGGTTTCTCAGCTCCTCCTTGAAGTGTGGAGCCTGAATTGGGACATCGGATTTTGGAGTGACAGGTTCTGATATTTCACTCCATTCACTTTCTCCGCCTAGGTTTTCACATTTTACGCGGAACTCGTATTCCAGACCTTCAATAAGGTTTTGCACTGAGAAGACAGTTTCCCGAATCTCTTCGGTCGTCACAGCAATCCACTTGTTTTGCTTCTTCTCTCGCTTCTCAAGGTAGTAATTTCTGATCTTTGCACCTCCATCGCTTGCAGGTGGCTTCCAGGCCACAACGCAAGAATCTTTTGTCACAGCAGTGATGGTTGGTCTACCAGGAACACTTGGCTTTTCTATTAAAAAAAAAAAGATTTGTCATGTGTAAAATAGCTTTACTTTTTTAAATCCCATTTTAAATAAACAGTGACTCCAAAGTTCTGTGCATCTACAAAGAAGGGAACAGAATATGTACACCCCCTTTAAGATATAGAAACATCCAATTACAGTTAGAGAAAAACATACTTTATCTGAGTCTTCTATTCCCTCTCAAACTTTATTGCTGCTCAAAAGAATTTAATGGGGACAAACTTTTACCACATAGCTAAGAAGAGCTAGGGACCAGGTTATGCTCACCAAATGGACTCTTGATGATCACAATGGAGGCGACCTCTAGTGGCTCACTGATGCCAAAGGTGTTCTGAGCTGAGACCCGGAAATAATAGCCGGCATTTTCTGTGAGGTTCACAATTCTACAGGTTGTCACTGAGATGGCCGAAGACACCAACTGCCATTCAGCACCTTCCTTGGCCTCACATTTCTCCACCACATAATTGGTGATCCAGGAGCCGCCATCATCAGCGGGTGGCTTCCAGCTGATTACCACAGAGTTCTTCAGTAGTGCTTCAATCACAATTGGTCCTGTAGGTTTGTCTGGTTTATCTGTCGAGAGAAGGTACATTGTAGTGAGTCTCACAGTGTATTTCTTAATATTTTTGAAAAGAATGGTACCAAAAGCAAAAGCAAAATACCTTGTATTTCCACATCCAGGGTGGCATCAACTGTCCCAAAGACATTGCTGAGCTGAACCTTGTATTTCCCAGCATGAGTCTTACGTTGGACGTTCTTCATGACAAGGTGAGTATAGTGCTCAGTGTTTTCAATAGTAATGCTTTCTGAGTTTTGCAAAAGTTTCTGGCCATGGAACCAAGTCATGGCAGGTACTGGGCGACCGATGTACATAACATGGAGCCGGAGTGTGGAGCCCACAGCACCGTAATACTTCTCTTTCAGTGGGTAACCAGGGTGGAACTGTGGTGCCGCTTGCAGAAGCAGCTTACTGCTGGTTTCCACTTCTCCGACTTCATTTGTAGCTACACATGTGTAAACACCTTCGTCTTCTTGTTCCTCTGTCATTACCGTCAGAGTATGCGTGCGCCCATCTGAAGACATTTTGTACTTCCGGCTTTGGATGAGCTCTTTACCAAACCGGTACCATTTAATGTCAGGGAGGGGCCTTCCAACTATCTGGCATGAGAGTTGTGCAGCTTCACCTAGTTTGGTGGTCACGTCAGCCATTTCTTTGCGTACTCCCGGGGCTTCTCCAGCTGTACGTGATGAAAGATCATGTTAAATTCATCATCACTACTGAATCTGTGATCTGTTTGTGCATGTCAGCAGTGGATTCTCCTATTGATTAACACTTAAATAGATGCTATGATGTACATTGAAGATGCCTGTAAGTTATCTTTCTAGGGTAAGATGGGAAATGGTGATTAAGTGAGCATATCATCCTACTTTGACTGTGACTTTCTTTCTGGTTGGGAGAACATTAAGAATGTATCATGAGGTTTGGAGGGAATAAGAATTCTTGGGATCAGCTTACAGGATTCTTGCCCTTGCTTAGGTTCACTGATGTGAGGTATGCTTGTTAACCTTCCAAATCTTGCTAAGAGGTAACAAAACCAAAAAGCTTATTGCATCAGAGTCTGGAGAAACTGTTGCAGAAAAATATGTAGTTCATTGTACTTAACATCTCCTGCTGGCATTTTGTATTTGGGGTGGCTTCTGATCAAATCTACCAGCTGTTCCATGTGTACACATCAAAGTGCTTGATTTAACTGAATTCTCCAATAGAGCTGGTCAGTTTAACTTAGAATAGACGAAGAGTTACTTTTAACAGGTTTCGTTCCTAACAGAGAGCTGCAGGCTACTCACATGTCAGTTTAGTCTTCACAGACATAGCCGTTCTCCGTGGTCGGCTAAGTCCCGTCTCGTTCTCAGCAAAAACCCTGAACTCGTACTCAGTAGCTTCCAGCAATCCCCCGATGGTGAACTGCCTGTCCTTGATCCGCTCCTTATTGCTCTTCTTCCAAGCACTGTCCCCAGACTGTCTATATTCAACCCAGTATCCGAGGATTTCTTTGCCACCATCACATTCAGGTTTCTCCCACTGGAGAGTGACACTGTCTTTGGATATTGAAAGAATCTCAAGTTCTCCTGGTTGGCTTGGCTTGTCTGAAAATTTTAAGATAATTGAGAAAGGAATTAGATTTACTGGTAGAAATAAGGCAGAGGCAAAAACTGGCTTGCTTCTTTGTTTTTGTTTTTGTTTTTTCTCCTTTGTAAACACTTCACTTACCAAAGGGATCTTTACAAACAACTGGTTCAGAAGCAGGGCTGGTCTCACTAAGGCCAACATCATTCTGTGCGATGATACGGAATTGATATTCAGCATCAGGAACAAGGCCAGTGACAGTGTACATCGTGGTGGTTATCTGGGTTTTGTTGTGTCTGACCCACTTGTCAGTGGATGTCTCCTTGCGTTCAATGTAGTAGCCCGTGACTCGAGAGCCGCCGTCATCTTTAGGTCGAGACCAGGACAAGCTAACAGAACTTTTGGTCACGTCAAGTACTTCAGGAGGATTGCTTGGAGGTTCTGGTGGATCTATAAATACAAGGGAAAAGGAGACATGGGTCAGAGGGCAATCTCAGATCTTGTGAGCTGGTAGTTTGAAGAAATGTAAGCATACAAACCACCTTTTGTAACTTGGTGGTTGAAAGAGCACTTACTCAGTGGTGTCTTTGGTATGACTGGCTCCTCAGATTTCAAGGGTTTGCTTATGCCAAACTGGTTTTCTGCTGAGACGCGGAAATGGTATTCCACATTCTCTTTGAGGCCTTTTACCACCAGAGATGTGCCTCGGACTCTGGAGTCAATGGTATACCAGGCAGCCTTAGGTACCTCTCTTCTCTCAAGGATGTAGCCCAAGATATCAGCACCACCATCATCAGCAGGGGGCCTCCAGCTGACCCTTACAGAGCGAGCTTGTATGTCATCATATTCAAGTGGCCCTTCTGGAGTGTTGGGACTTCCTATCACCTTGACCTTGATGTAAACGGTCTTCTTGCCACATTTGTTTTCCAGAACCAAGTCATAAGTTCCAGAATCATCTCTGTCTGCTTCTTTGATAACAAGCTCAGTGTGTGTTTCAGATGTTGCAATCATGGCACGCTTACTAATGTCTTGGCCTTCCTTGGTCCATTTACATATTGGGAATGGTTTTCCTTTGATTGGTATGGTAAGTCTGATGACTCCACCTTGTCGGACAAAGACACCTTCCTGGTATCTTTCATCAAGTTCATAGTCAGGGTATTCTGAGAAAAAAGGGAGGATTACAATTTATTTATTGATTGTTTTTGAATGGGGGGCGGGGTAGGAAAAAGTTGTAAGGCAATTCCAACAGCAAGTAAACACTGATGTATCTTACCAAGCATCTCTGTGACTTTGACTGTTCCTGGTACCTCAGCAGGTTCCCCAGGTCCGCCAGCATTACAAGCTAGGACACGGAATCTGTATTCAGCGCCCTGAGGTAGGTGTGTTAGGGTGTACTCCCGAATCTTGGTTGGGGTGGTGTTACATTTGGTCCATTCACGTTGATCTACTTTTTGCATTTCAATCAAGTATCCTGTGACTTTAGATCCACCTTCATCTTCTGGAACACTCCAGGCCAGGGAGACTGATGTCCTTGTTGTATCTGTAACTCTTGGATTTTGTGGCTTTCCTGGTGGAGCTGGGAAGGAAAAGGACAAAAGTGTACTTGTTAGAGTTGGAGCGAAGTGATAAGTTGACTGTGCCATCTAACAAATTCAGTGTGTTGTTGAAATATGGACTATTAGCATTTTCATTTTCCACATTTTTGAATTCTATATTCTGTTGTGGTGGTAATTCCAAGTCTGTGTTTCTCAGAACTCAGAGAACTGTATACTTCAGAAGGTTGAATTTCACCACATAAAAATCATATCTCAATAAACTTGGCTTCTAATAAATCTATTTACCAATTGGATCCATGGCAACGATGGGTTTGGAAGGACGACTTGGTTTTCCAGTCCCTCTTGCATTGATAGCTGTAACACGGTGTTCATATTCTAGGCCTTCAATAAGGCCAGTGGAGCGGTACCGCGTCATTGTCACTGGTACTTTGTTTACACGGACCCATCGATCCGCTCTTACTTCCTTACGCTCCACAATATATCCAGTCACTTGGGAGCCACCGTCATCTTCAGGAGGATACCAAGTAAGCGTCATGCCATCACGGGAGACGTCAAATATTTGCAATGTTTCTGGAGGTCCAGGGATACCTGTAGCGAGACAGAGGAAAATAAAATATGACAACATGAACAAAGAAATCCTGTTTGTGTGTGTTATGATTTTAGTTGGTATTTTAGATGGTTTGAAAGACAAATGCCCATTTTCCCAGTGCCTTCACTTTGTGGTTTTGTTGTGTTTTCTTTTTTCCCCATTTTTGTTGTATCCTATTTTCTTCAATTTTTATAAATATTAAATATATATTTTATACTTTCTTCTATTGGAGTATCTATACTCTGAGACTTCCTTTTCTTTTTCATCTCTTTTTTTTTTTTTTTAAAGATTTATTTATTATGTATACAGTGTTCTGCCTGCATGTATGCCTGCAGGCCAGAAGAGGGCACCAGATCTCATTATGGAATTGAACTCAGGACCTCTGGAAGAGCAGCCAGTGTTCTTAACTGCTGAGCCACCTCTCTAGTCCCTCTTTTTCATTTCTTTCAACCAAGTAAAGAAATTAAATAAATAAATAAATAAATAAATAAATAAATAAATAAATAAATAAATAAATAAACACTAACACTGTTGAGAGCTGCCAAGCAATACTGTTTAGAAACCTTAGGAAAACCCAGGTCATAATTTTACAAACTGTTTTTTCTTCACACTGAGTCTAAATTCAGATACAGGGGACGTGGTGGACAAGTTCAAGTACTTACTGATGCTGCTTCGGCATTCTATGACCTCAGACTGCAAGTAAGAGCCAATCCCGAAGCGGTTGGTGGCGGCCACCCGGAACACATATTCATTTCCTTCTGTGAGTCTGGTAAACTTAAATGTTGGTCTTGTCACTGATTCTGAAACTGGTAGCCAGCCCGGACGATGAGCATCACGTTGTTCTACCACGTAGCCACTGAGGGGAGCACCACCATCCAGTTCAGGTGGTTCCCAGGATATGGTAACTGATGTAGCATCAATTTCATCAATCTTGATGGGCCCAGTCGGTGGACCAGGCTTGTCTGTGAAAGACAGAGAAATCAGGAGATGAATTTTTACTTCAAATCAAAATTGGTGCTTAGCCATTACCAACTAAATTGTAACTTGGTCACACATCCTTACCAAGAATGATAACTTTAATGGTCTCGGAGGTAGTTCCAGTAACATTCTTCAGTTCGAGTGTGTATTCTCCAGTATCTCTTATAGTTGTTTCACGGATGGTTAACTTGGTGACTTTAGTGTGGGTTTCAACGGTGACACGCTCTGATTCTCTCAGTTTAGAACCAGCAAAGAACCAAGAAGCAGTAGGAGGTGGACGGCCAGCAATAGGTATCACCAGCTCAATGGGTCTGCCAGCCGGGACATGGATGGTCTTTTGCGGCATTGTAGAAAGGTCAATTGTTGGCAACACTGTGAGAAAGAAATCAGGCATTTATTTTTACATACGATTGCTGAAGATGAAGTGTCTTGAATCCTCAATGTTTTCATTTATTTTTACTATGATATGGGTGTTCAGTACCTACCTCTGAGGTCTTGTACAGTCACAGCTGTAACGATCTCTCTTGGTTCTGACACACCTTTCTGATTTTGTGCCCTCACTCTAAACAAGTACTGTTCACCTTCATTCAAGGAAATAACAGTGTGCTCTAAGACTGTGGGTTTCAAAGTGACAACTTTCATCCATCTCTCTGTACCAGCTCTGCAGGCCTCAAGAACATAGCCAGTGAGCCGGCTTCCACCGTCATAGAGTGGCTTTTCCCAGGCGAGGGTGACGGTGGATTTGGTGACGTCAACCACTTCTAGTTTTGTGGGCACAAAAGGTACTTCAGAGATGAGAACTGCATCTGATGTTTCACAAGGCTCTCCGATGCCATAGATATTCTCTGGGAGCACTCTGAAGTAGTACATGGTTCCTTCTACAAGGCCAGATATTCGGTAAAGAGTCTTGCTGCATTTAGTGGTTACTGTTTTGAATGCCCTCATGGCGGCTTCTCGTTTCTCGATAATGTAATTGTTGACTGGAGCCCCACCATCAATGGTAGGGATTTCCCAAGTGATGGTCACAGAATCTCTTGAGACTTCCTTAACACTCACTGAAGGACAGGGACCAGGAGTATCTTTAAAAAAAAAAAAAAAAAAGATCAGAAGAAAAGATTTACTCTTCATTGCTTACTGATACTTTTTTTTTTTTTTT
>CABHPQ010123287.1:0-13320 GCA_902168405.1 Peromyscus aztecus
TTTCTAATGTTAGAAATACAGAAATGTGGTGCATTTTTGTTAGTGGGGAGATGAGGAGAATCTGAAAGACTTGGGGAGAGGAAACAGTGATCAGAATACATAATATGAAAAATCTATTTTCAATAAAAATATAACTATTTTTTAATCTGATTTAATTATTAACTGCTTGTACCACATTCTTGTTTAGCATTTCCATCATGAAGTATGAACAATCAACAATTAAGTAGGACACTCAGCAATAATTCTCCCCAGCAGACTTAGAAGCACCTTCCAGGGATACAAGAGCTAGAGCACAGAATGAACACTTCCAGCTCACTTTTAGACTTATTTCCCCAAGCATTGCAAACAGTGTATAGAGCATCTTAAGCAATAGGGTCTTACCATACAGTTCTGGAAGACAACCAACAGTAATGGCAATAGTCTTTATTGTTTTAGGAATTTCTAGAGCAGTGATTCTCAAACTATGTGTCATGACCCCTGTGTGGGTTAAACAACTCTTTCCCAGGGGTTGCATATCAGATATCCTGCATATCATATATTTACATTACAATTCATAACAATAACAATTTTACATTTATTAATTAGCAATAAAAATAATTTTATGGTTGGGGTCACCACAACATGAGGAACTTTATTAAAGAATCACCACACTAGGAAGTTTGAAAACCATTGCACCACTGAGTAAATAGTTTATTTTGACTAGTCAAAGAAAATAAATTACTGTATGCTAGTGAGACTGGATATTTATGACATGCATGTATTGTTGTACAGCACTCACCTTAAATATAGAAAAAAAGTGATGATTTTTGGTTCTCTCAGTATTTTTAGAGTATGTGTTTTTTAGTGCTTTATTCTGTTTAGGAAGGGAAAATCAAGAGAACAGGAAAGAAGGGAAGAGTATTGGAGTATGGAGACTTAGATTGCTTCTCCAATGGGAAGAAAAAGTAGGCAGTGTTTGTTTCATTTCTCTTTTTGAATTTTTGTATATTTATCATCTGCTTAAAAATTACATCTGCAAAATGTATTACTAATAGGGTCATATATCTATCCATTCAGTTCCACCCTAAGAAATCAAATCTTTTCCAATCCTTTTAGCCCTCAAAGTGTGGTAGGAGAACTTTGAGTCAAAACCTGATAATAATCTCCTGTCACCCTGTCTCCATGCCTACTCCAGGAAACTGTCAGACCAAAGTAGGTTTTCTCCCTTGCTTTCACAAAACAACTGAAGTAATGCACAAGCTAGTTGTGCTGGGACCATATCAGGTATGGTAATCTCAGATACAACAGAAGGGAAGAAGAAACAAGAGAGTCAATCACTTCAGACAGCTGCTGATTTACACTCTAAGACAAAGGCTTCATCACATGATAGTAGATTTATCAATTGCCAATGCAGAGCACCATCTTTTACCAGGATAATTTCATTGGCATTATTCTTAATATTATCCGGAAAGCTTTAATCTGAATTGGACATTCCTGGTTGAATATACTTTAATACGCGTGTGAAGAATTGAAGATATGGTAGTGTTTATGTTATAATGCTAAACATATCTCCTCTGGCAGCATTTTGTCACTGCTTCTACAGTCCTCCTTGACTACTATCCTTGTCTTCTATCTCAAGGGAAACATAGGTGAATGGAGGGCTCCTCTCTACACTTTTTATTACTCCTGATGGTAACTTGTGCTATGATGAGGATTGAAACCCTCGGCATCTATAATGTGAAATTCTCATGATCTCCTATCTCCCTGTCTCTGTCATAACCTGAATATGATTCACTCAAGCTTGTTATGTGTATATCTCACATATATCATCTATTTCCCCTTCATGTTTATTACTAGAACCAGAAACCCATACACATACTATTCTCATAATTAAAGTGTGAGTACAATAATGGCAAATGAAGAAGAAGTAGAGGAAGAGGTCAGCATTTGCTCAGATCTACTTATCTAGAATCCTCAAAAGGAGTCCATTAGCACCGATTCATTTAATCCTCATAAAAGTTCCCTAATACATGGTTTTAATAGGACCATAAAGAATTGAGGCTTCAGTTCTTTATAGAGCTTACATAGAGATTGTATCACATGAATCCTAAGTAGAATATGAATCTGAGATTTAGTCACCTCAAACTTCTTTCCTAATCCCTTGACAGAAAAGATTCAGATTTTGCTATCAGTACTTAGCCTGTATTTTTTCCCTCCACAATGTATACATGTTTCCTATAAAATGTGCATGAGATACCCTCAGTACTTCAATTTCTTTACCAAGAAACAGACATGGCAGCAAGCAATGTGTATGAGAGATGACACTCATATATTTTTCTGAGACTGATCATAGACTGATCAGATCAAAATTCCATTGTTTTTGTCACTGATACTGACATTAAAAGCAACACTGTGTCATTGTCCTTCTCCAGTACCTGCCAAAAGTTGGTTGCTAAGGGCAAGAAGAAGTCATCTACACTGAAGACACTATGATTTAGAATGTATCCCTTTCTTCATTGCACCTCTATTTTAATATTCAATAGTTGTAGATAAAACACAGGTACATGTGAATGAGCAGTTGACTCATTAGTGTGAAAATGATTTAGGCCACTGACCACTGACTTCACTGACATCTGTTTTTGTCTCAATAAAGTTCCGTGGACACTTATTGTTTCTAAGCAGTACTTGGTTTCTCATGTATGATAGACGCAATCAAATAGAACAATCTCACCTGGAGTTCAGATGGTAGCAGATACAGAAAACAAAACAAGATCCGTTTGACATTCATCAATCACAAAATAATTGTTAGGGTCTATTTATTTTACTTGGAGAAAATTGCAGTTCTTTGAGAGAAAATTAACATTTCTACAGTGCACACCATGTATCAAATAGATTTTCTGTATGCTTATTAATAACAAATAGATACTAGAGCTCATGACCTTTGTGTAGCCACCACATGTATCTACCCTGCCGTATTTTACTCATTTTAATGAGATTTTCTTTAATGATTGTTTAGTTGGAATATATAAATATGGTCATCAGTGTTTTACAAACCTGGGAAAAGCCTCTGAAGGACATGATGCCTGCAATGTCTTCTCTTCCAGAAACATCTGATACTGCACTGTCAAGAATAAAATAGTTGAGGAACGAATTCTAGGACTTTGGAAGGGACTGAAGACCATGCTCAGCAGGGTAAGCTCACTCACTCTTCACATTCCTTTGCTTCTCTCCTGCCCAAAAAAGTAATTTCTATTGTGTGAAACAAATTTTCTTGTACATTTCCAAGGTTGCAGTTTAAATATACAATTCATTCACAGATTTGCCATTAAGGAACTGCTGCTTGTAAATCCTACGTTCTTCAAGGATCTTTAACAAGAATACCACACACCTGTAATTTTAATAGGAAGTAGCTGGTCCTCATAGTAACTCAGAAAGTAGCTTTTTGGACAGAATGTATATTCATACCTAACTCAGTCCTGTCCAGAAACCCTAAACCTTAACACAATTATGGAAATGTTCATTATGTCTAAGATTTGAGAGAAACACATCATATGGTAAGCAAATTGAGTTTCAAGATAGAAGAATTAATTTTTTTCTCCCATAACCCTTAAGTATGAATGACATGACAGGGAATAGGCTGAGAATACACTAGCCCTTTTGTTGTACTTTAGTCAAATCCTAGACAATTCAGTATGTATTCCAGATTCTTGATTATTCAGTCATCTCCTTATGAATACAAATTTTTGTGTTCAAGATACAATAAAAAGTATGTATTCCCCTTCTCATGTTAATTTTAGAGTGCTAATGTCTTCATGATACCTTGGCTCACATACATGAAAAATCCATGATTTCCAATCAAGCTCTTCACTCACAGATTTTCTTTCTAAAATGTGTAAGTTTTACAGAATGAGCCTAAGGAAACACCCTGTACATAAATGCCATCTATACCAACACAGAGGATCCGAATTTGATCCCAGAACCTACTAAAAAGCAACGATGTGGTGACTGCTCCTTGGTAGCCAAACATTAGGAAGGTAGGAACATGAAGATCCCCTATGAGTCTTTGACAAAATAAGAGATGTCACAAAATTAATAAAATAGAGTGAGAAATTACCTGTTGAGACTTAAACAGTATAGACTTCTGATTTTGAATTGCAGGCTCATGGGAATACATGAGCAAAACCATGCATATGCATTCCTTTATACATATACTCAAGAAGGGAATAAAGACCAAATAATACTAATAATGTAATAATCCCTGTCCTTTCCACATTTAGGTTCAGCCTGGAGCTGTTGAAAATGACCATACATTCTGACGTGGATGGTCAGACTTGTAGTCATCTAATGAAGATCCTCCTATTTTGTTCTTTTACACTGTGCCACTGCATTATGAGCATAATCAGGAATACACATAAGGTTGACAATTATCTCAATGTTGAAGTGCCCAGATGTCCATAACAAAACTGCTAAGCACACATCCATGTCTTCTGTCACTGAGAAGGTCCTTAATAATCCAGACTTTCAAACCTCCATTTAATCTTTACTTTTTTGGTACATTACTAGGCCTTATGGAATTCTTTTTACAAAATAAACTCCAACTTCTTTAGAAATGTTGTACTTGATTGAAGATGACTGAACTTCTTAGAAAGAAAGCAAGATTTTCCTAGTAATCAGTAGATCCATTCTACCAAGATGATGGAAGTCTGGGGATAGGTTATGAATACAAATCTCTGTCTGCACATTTTCATGCCTAATGGCAGGCTGTTGTATTCAAGTTCTATTCTGGTGTTCTATACCTTAAATATAGCATCTTCAAACAGTAGGAAACCACTAGGCTACAAGCATGATTTACCGACATATTTCTTTTATAACTATTTCCAACCACTGTCTTCATATTGACATCTTAGACTGATTCCATATATTTGAAGACTCTATAGAACCATAAGTCTGTCAATACTTCCTCCCATATTCAAATTTGAATTTGCTCTATCCATTCTCAGTCTTAAAATTTTAAAATTAGATGTAAAACGCTCTCATCTGTTCTTAAAATGGTTCTACCATTTTCCTCTTCTACTTATTGGTGTCTGTGATTTTTTTTTTCAAATTCAGTAGATAAGGACAAATGACAAGTGATGACTGTGGGAGTTTGAATAAAGATGTACCCCATAGGCACATTTATTTAATATGTATTGTCTAGTTGGGGTAAGGATTAAGAGATTTGGCATTGTTAGAAACGATGTGCCAGTAGGAGTTTGCTTTGATGTTCCAAATCCTAGGTCATTCCTAGTTATCTGCCTCATACTTGTGGATGTAAACTCTCAGCCACTGCTCTAGCACCTTGCCTGCATGCCTGCTGCCATGCTCCCTGCCATGATGGTCATGGAATTTAACCCTTTGAAACTGTAAGTGCTACATAACCTATTTTTCTATACATTGCCTTGGCCATGATACCTTTCCACAGCAATAAAAATGTAGCTAAGACACTGGTATAACACAGGTTATAAAATCACTAATGGCCAAGTTAAATTTCCTCTGAGATCCAGATACTTCCATTGTATGTACTCTAGTGTTGTCCCAACACACCCAGTGTCCATATATCAAGGGTCATTTGTTTATGAGATATGCCCTGGCTAGATTCTCCTTTCTTCTACAATCTTCTGTCATTTGTGACATCACTGTCAGCTTCTGTTCTGCTGATATCCTTGCCTTGAACCCACAAAGCCACTCCCAAAGTTGTCACAGGATGCTTTCCATCAGCTGACACAAGCATCTCATGCAGTAGGACCCATCAGTAGTCGAGTGACAACAGCATTGACCTTTTCCTGGAGTCTCTAACAATTCTCTTTTTCTTCTATATTATAGATGGAGAATGGATCACAAAGTCACATACAACAGTAGATACTCAGCAGAGAAATGTGTAACACTTCTTTTTATGCTAAAGTAAATTTGTATGTTGATCAATATACATAACATTGTCACATTATGAAAGTGACAGACATTCTTTACCTGGACCTAGGAAAGTACTATCCTCCAACAAATCAACTAATATTCTACTTGTTAAATCTGAAGGGAAATGATTGGTTTAAGGTAGCTCAGTTTGTTGACTACTATTGAGCAATCCTAGATGTGGACTAATATTACTGCTTCTTTCTGCTCCTTCTGAGACAGTGGATTTGTAGGCTTTTTTCATATCATTCATAATGTGTTTTTCAGGTATTTATAGCCAATAGACAATGAAGGATGACCAAATAAACATCCTCAATAATATGAAACAAAAGTCGTACAATAAAGAGAAATAGAGTAAGTAGAACAGAAGGAAGAACTGCTGTGGGATGGTCTTTCTGTATACTGTGAATATATGTTGCTACCATTGCTTAATAAAGAAGCAGCTTTGACCTGTGGCAAGACAAGAGACAGCCAGTTAGGAAATCAAAGAAAAATACTGGAAGAAGGAAGGCAGGGTGGGGAGATGCTGCGAGCCACCTCCTGAGAAACAAGATGTAATGGAACTCAGGTAAAGTCACAAGACACATGGTGATACATAAATTAATGGAAATGGGTTCATTTAAAATGAGGGAGCTAGTTAGTATAAGCCTGGGCCATAGACCAAACAGCTTGTAATTAATATAAGCCTCTGTGTGATTATTTGGGTCTGAATGGCTGCAGGACACAGGAAAATTTCTGTCTACAAAGAACAGTAAAGAAGGGATGAATAAATGACAGGTTATGAAGGATAAGATAAGAACACTTACATTTAATTTTGTGTGTGTATGTGTGTGTGTGAGAGTGAGAGAGACAGAGAGAGAGAGAGAGAGAGAGAGAGAGAGAGAGAGAGAGACAGAGAGAGAGAGAGAGAATTTATGTGCATTTACAATCTTGTATTATATTCACATGTCCTTGTACATGAGCACACAATGGTGTTCACATACATGTGGAGGTCATTGTTGCCAGGTGTCTTTCTCTATGGTAATTTACTTTAGTCTTGAGACCCATTATGAAACGATCTGACTCTCTATGCTTTGCTGGCTCTGTGGTTACAGGTCACAACTACCTTGCCCAGATTGTTATGTTGGGTGTTAGATAACCTCCAAAATCAGGACTTCATGTCTGCAACACAAATTGCTTAATGACTGAGCCATCTACCCCATTCCAAATATTTAGAACTTAAAAGTAAATTTTATCTAATAAATATTCTTGCTTCCCCTTCTGTTTCTTTCCTGAAAGTCATTTGTATTAAAAGTAGGTCTGACCTTCTCTATTGAATTTCTCAACTAAGAAAAAAGTACATTCTGACTTCTCTGCAGGAGGTCAGAGTTCACAAAAATGCTTGAGATTGTAAAA
Organism: Peromyscus aztecus; assembly: GCA_902168405.1. Taxonomy (NCBI): domain Eukaryota; kingdom Metazoa; phylum Chordata; class Mammalia; order Rodentia; family Cricetidae; genus Peromyscus; species Peromyscus aztecus. The sequence continues at coordinate 7,321 of CABHPQ010123287.1, forward strand.
GCAAGTAACAAACAAACAAACATACAGAAAGGCCTTCTTAACATCTATAGAACAAGTGCAGTGGATCACTGGGCAAGCCCTACCCCTCCCAGTCACAGCTGTTTGATTCTGACTCCTCCTGAGTACTAGGATTAAAGACTTGCCCCACCACACCTAGATAATCCTCTTTACAAAAGTGTGTGTGTGTGTGTGTGTGTGTGTGTGTGTATGTGTGTGTGTGTGTGTGTGTGTGTGTGTGTGTGTGTGTGTGTATTTTAGGAAGCTTTTACAGTGGTAGTTTCCCATATGGCTCTTCAAAGGCCTTTAGTGTTTCTTTTTCCCTGCTCATGTTTTCTGCTGCTCTGCCTTTCTATCCCTGACCTGGCTTATTCCTTCCTTTTCCTTTATTCCCCTTTTGCTCTCTATACCACCTGTGTTCTTTCCTAACCTGTTAACTGCAACTGAAGGACACATTAGCAATACTATCGCTAAGGAGGACCATTAAAACCACAAACTTTTGGTTAGCCCAGAGTTCTCTTTTTCCCACATAACTAATATTATAAAACATAATACTCAGTGGATGTTGTAATTCCATGCTTGCAAATCCTTCATTAGACATAGTCAAACATTTATCGAAATTTGACTATAAGATGGAAAGTTGGGGTGAATTATAGCTCTGTTGATGTCTCTAGAGATGGAGCAGTGAGTCAAGTACAGAAGGATCTGAGTTCAAGTTTTGAGCCTGGGGGAAAAGGCAAGTATGGTGATATATGCTTTTAACCCCATTACTTAGGGTGAGGTGAGTCTGATCAGGATGACTTTGCTGGACAGCCAACATCAAAGCAGCAACCTCTAGGCTCATTAAGAGACCCTCCTTAAAGAATGTGGACAGTGGTTGTAGAAGACATTTAATATTCACCTCTGGTTTTCTCAGGCATGCATATATGCATAAGACCCACACATATACACAATACTAATACCAATACTAATACTAATACTGATAGTACTACTAATAATAAGTAAATAATAATCAAGTCAAAATCAAAAGCCTCCCCCATTTTATTTTACCAACTTATCAATGTGCATTTTTATGCAAATGACAGTGTTGCCTGTCCTCAGATGACCAGGAAAAATATCCCTGCACTCCAACCACAAGTGTCAGCCAATTACAAGTTTTCCTCAACTCTGGTGTAGACTAAAACTATTCATGGGCAGGTTGACCCATTAACCCAAAACATGAGTTTCTGTGATTTTCACTCAACTTAGGAAAAATAAATTGTTACAGAAAATGGGTTTCTTTTCTTTTCCTTTTGACTAAACTATGATAGAGAAAAATGTGGAATTTATTTCCTTTATTCGTGGGGCCATACTACAAATTATAAAAGTCAATAAGACACAGTCTACATCATATCTAAGTGTGACTGTGAGTCAGACTAACTGACCCCTTCCTGAGCGTTAGGGGACATTGGCCTCAGATTGTCCTTGTTGTCGACTGCAGACACATCATGGATGAGGTGGAGAATCCTTTATGCATCTTTGATGTGCCAGAGTTCTTCCACTTAGAGATAGATAATAGGAGGTTCTTATCTTTTTTTGGATCTCAGGTTTAGAGTCTAACTGCTTTATATCTTCAAAAGACATTGAACTTTGTAAGTTAAAAAACTACAGGTGAATGTCTGGTAGCCAAAGGGTGGAGCATATGATCTGTGTTCAGAATATATCCTCTTCAAATCAAAACTTCACAAAAAGAAGATGGCTACAGTAGGACAGGCGCTGGCATATATGAGAACTAAAATCATGGAGATGTGTGGTTGGAAGTTTTTCTGTGTCCTACCTGGACCACAGTCAGGACAAATCTCTCACTCACAGTCCCGCAGCCTTTTATAAAATAATCACACAGAGGATTAATATTAATTATAACTGCTTGGCCATTTGCTCAGGCTTATTACTGATGAGGTCTTATACTTAAATTAACCCATAATTCTTATTTATATTTAGCCATGAGGCTTGGTACCTTTTCTCAGTTCTGCCTTCTCTCTGTATCACAGCTTTCTTGAGAGACACAACTAGGAAGCTGCTCTTGGCTCCATTTTAGAACCCTTTTTTAAAGCTTTCTCAAGTTTTGGGTAAAATCTTGACCCACGTTTTAGCACCATTTGTAGTTGGAAGTTTTCCTGTGTCTCATCTGGCCCACAGTCAGGACAAATCTCTCTCACCCGCCAGTCCTGCAGCCACTCAGACCCAAGTAAACACACAGAGGCTTATATTATTTAAAACTGTTTGGCCATTTGCTCAGGCTTATTGCTGACTAGCTCTTACATTTAAAGTAATCCATAATTCTTATCTATGTTTAGCCATGTGACTTGATATCTTTTTTCATTCCTGTCTTTACATATTGCTTCCTCTATGTCTGGCTGGCGACTCCTGACTCAGCCTTCCTCTTCCTAGAATGCTCCTTGTCTACTTATCCCACCGATACTTCCTGCCTGGCTACTGACCAATCAGCATTTTATTTATCAACCAATCAGAGCAACACATTAACAGCATACAGAGCAACATCACCCATCAGAGATGGGTTGAGAAAAAAAAAAGAAGACTGACAAAGGGGAATCACTAGAAGATAAATGGTGCAGGATTTCCTTTGGAGTCAAGCTAGTCCGTAGTGTGGACACTTATCTCTGCATTAGATTGTCCTGTGAACTTTTCTTCTGGGAAATAATTATTCTGAAAAATAAACAAACCATTGGACATATGCTTTTTACCACATTTGTGTAGTTTTACCTGTGAATGAACTGTAAGGCAATCATATAACTTGAGAAGTGGGACTTTGGTGAGGTTAATATTTCTCACTCTTTCTCTGGGTCCTTTCCACACAGCTTTAGTCAATAGCCCACAGACAGATCCTAAGTATGTTAGAAGCCACAAGGAAGCTAGAGGAACACTGGATTTGGTGGAGTGGAATGGACTCCAATCCTTTTGTCCTTACTTGAATAAGCACCAACTCAACTGTTTCCATCTAGTCAGACTGGTAGTCAATTCAACACACCAAGATTGGAAACTGAGGTTTGGGCAGAATAATGATAGAGTATAGACAACTAAATAAACCAGTGTCTCTCATCCAAGCTGAACTCATCAACTTGCTCTCTGGAGGAAAGAGATGATACATGTTTAAGTCCTATTTTGTACTGTATTAGAACTTGTGAATTTTTTATTATCCCCACTGAATCCCAAAGACAATTTGCATTGTATCTGAAAGCCCACCTGTGTGTGTGTTCACAGGAATCCTTTAAAAAGCTAGACACAGACTCCCCCCTCTCTCTGCTCTGTTCTCTCCTGCCCTCACTATCTCCATCTCTCTTTCCCTCTCTCTGCTAGCATCTAGCTACTATTTATAAAATTTCCATTATCCAATGAACATTGCAACTTCTACATTGCTTACTGTTTTGGAAGTGCATAAGAAGAACAATAAAGACAGGAGTTAAAGAATTTGTAAGAAGATACTCAGCATGCCTGGGGAAAGCTATGCTTGAAGTCATAAGTTTATTATGAGAAAATTCATAATTGGAAGGGGAGGCACATGAAGCTCATAATCCATACATACTGTTGACACTCTTGTTGACGGCACACTATAACTAAATGGTTAGATGGCACTGCTTAAGAAACTACATGGTTTGATTTCATGATATGAAAAATAATTAGTCTTAAAGTGATCTAGTGATGCTGAATTACTTCCATAGTACCAAAAGGTACCATGAAAGCTGTTTCAAGAGGACTGTCACTCAAGCTACTAGTGATTCATATATTAAAGTTATCATCAAGCCTGGAAACTGTGTCCCATTGGCAAACAGTAGAATAGTAGTTATAGTTGCAAGGAACAATTCTCTGATATGATTTAAGTCAAATCTTGCAAGAGGACACTTGTGTTTTATATTCCAAGAGAATGCAAAAACATGAGCCCCCACACAAAGGACCCAATAATGTTACTGCAATCAGAGTTTTAAGAGATGGACATGACATTCCTGTCAATGTGCCTTCTAAACATTTATTTTTCATCCTGTAGATTATTTAAACTGTCATTGACTTTGTGGAAACAGTGTTTTCTGGTTACTTGAAAAAAGATTCATGGCTAAAATATCAAGAACCATTGACTATGACTGTGGCATGATGGCCCAATACTGGAAAGGATTCATATGCATTTATAAATTTCTGAAAACTTGGGGGACATTGAAGACGTTACAGAAAGAACATGAAACCCTGAACTAAGGGAAAGGTATTAATGAATAAGTGTGCTTCTCCTGACAGGCAAAAATATGAGTCATCTCAGGACAGGGATAACTTTGATGACTTACAAAATAATTTGAATGATAGAGATACTATGGCCCAAAGCAAAACAATATTTGGAGAGGTAGGGCGTGGCAATACTAAAGAGGATATAAATACTTCCTGAGGAGTAGAGGATGGCACCCTCTCCTAGACATTGCTTCTCTCTGCCTTTCAGTTCTGCCTGTCTTTGGGGGCTGTCTGTTTGTGTATATAGCAAGTAAGATAATAGTTAAGGCAGAACTCAGGAGAAGCAGCTTTCCAGAGTTGTTGACAACACTGAGGAGCAACTTCTCAGAAATGCAGCTATCTTGGAGTCAACCATGTACCTGTAAGTAGCCCTTCATTCATGTTCCTATAAGTAAGCTTTGTCGATGCATTATTTCACCAAGAAGGGTTTGTATAGTCCTAACATTCTTTGGCATCATTGGTGCTATATCTGCTGTAAATTGAAATTTGTTCATGCCTCACATTCAGACACCAAACACAAGAGAACAGAGGAATAACTTTCTAGAATAAAACTTCACTGTAATCTTTAAGAACAGTGGTTCTCATTGAGAACTGTCTCTGTGATGAAGAAACATGACAATGTCCCAAGACATTTTATATGGTCTTAATTGACACAAGTATAAAAAGGTGAATTTTTACAAATATCTAGTGGGAAATGCTGCTGAACACCTTCCTGAACAAGATATTACTCAAGTAAAAATGACTAGCTTTCTAAATTGAGAAATCATACTTTATTGAGAATACAAGATTCAGTGATGCAATTGTCTCAACTTCACAAGAAGAAGCTACAATCTTTTGGTGTCTTGGCCTTTTACATGTGTTTGGTCACTTGAATGCACTTGAATAAATGTTCAGTTATAAAACCTAGTGCAGGTAATGACAGAACATTTGTGTCTTTCACTAATCCAGTACAAGCCGAATCTCTTAGCAACAGGAAAATTAAGCTTGTGTTAACAAATCACCTTTTCTTTGTAGATTGTATTTTCATGAAAAATGAGTTGATGACAGCCAAAATTTATTTTATGAAATGGAGAACAGAATTATTTGCTGTTTTATTTTACCTTATACTGTAAACACTCCTAAGAAGCATGTTTCACAAAGTAAACTCGTTTTTACTTTTGAGATTATACTTGGAATATTTCTCCCTTCCTCTTACTCCTTCCAAACCCGTTTCTATACCCTTCTTTGCTCTGTTTGAAATTTATGGCCTCTTTTTTTCATTAGTTGTTGTTATATGCATATGTGTATATGTATATACATATATGTTCCTAAATATAAGCTACTCAGTCTGTATATTGTTACTTGAATGTAACATGGCTGACAACTGGGTATTGCATAAACAATCGATGTGCTCTTCCCTAGAAAGACTATTTCTCTTGTTCTCATATTCTTTAGTTGGCTGTAGTTCTTTGTGTAGATACAATGTAAATTCTTATTTGCATCATGTTTTAGGGAAATTAATTAATGCAATGAAAACAACCTGCTATTTTCATTCTGTAGCTAAAATATTGTTTACTTATGTAGTTTATTACACAAATTTTAGAATATTTGATAATTTAGACTATTGGTAGTTAGCTATTTTTTCCTGGCACAAATCATCAATGTTGGCCTAGTTATGAGTTAGGTATATGTTTGCTGTGTTTGTGAAAGGTTGTATGAAACTCGATTTTCTACAAAATATACTTTGTTTTA
>CABHPQ010123289.1:0-10580 GCA_902168405.1 Peromyscus aztecus
TCATTAGATATAGGTTAAATATAGACATAGGTATTATTGTTAAAACTATTTCACCCCACAAATATATAAAGGTATACATGTTACTCTGCAACTCAAATGCAATTTTTTTAATGGTTCACACTAACATAACCCATGAATATTTATAAGGAACTCTTCATTGCAGGCATTCACTGTTTGCATTTTATACAACTCATTACAAAGTAAAGATATGCTGATTTGAAAATATAATAACTTTCTTCATTGTCAAAAATTACATTAAACAGCTGACTTCTGAATAAAATTGCATAAGATAGATGAATATTCTTTAATAAATAATTATCTATCTAAGTGAGTACTTATTTAATTCCAGAAATGGCACTTACTGTCAGAAATACAAACACGAATCTATTTTGAACTCTAGTTGAACTGTTTTGAACTGTTGTATAAGAAAAGGAGACAACTTCAAAGCCTTGTTTAACAAGTCATTCAGGGCTAGGGATGCATGGTAAAATAGCACAAAACTTTTTTAAAGTTTATTTTAAAATAAAAAAGACAGAGACACCCACATAGTGAGACACAGATACAGGGGCAGATGAGGTAAAAAAATTTCCAATTTACCAACTTTGAGACAAATGAGCAAGATTTGGGAGAGACAATATTCTCTTATCTACCTTCAAATAGTTAACTGTATTGCAATACATGCTTATTTAATATTATTTTAGAATATAACTGTCTAGAAATAATACCAATAAGACAATTATCCTTGGCTATTTTATTAGTACTTGCATATCTATGCCTATATAAAACACAGCTTTTAAAGTCTTTTTTTAACAGCATTTTCACGATAAAATAAATCAGCTCTTAAAACTATTATCAATTCTATTAATGTAAAAAAAAATCAAGTGTCTATTGAGATGTCCCTGAATTAAATAAAGTCATCAGATAATTAATTCGAAATCCACATGTGTAATATGAAAGCTTTGTACTTACAAAGGTAAAATTATTAAAGTATTTTATGTTAAGTCTCTAATACTATATAAATAGGGTTTCTGATTTCATTATAATCCATATTTTATGTAATAGTTTCCCCACCCACTGTATGTGTGGGCAAAGAGATTATATTTTGTACAGTCCTCAAAAACTGTGAAGAGTAAGTGGAAACAATTATTTCTAGGCACAGCTTTTCAAAGAGTTTAATTCACACTGTTCACTAAATTACCTAAAACTATGAAAACTCAGAATAATTCAGTTTAACTTTTGGGGAAATAAAACCCTTCTAACGTTGGTTCTCTCATTTTTCACGGCATATCACATACAACCACCTGATACAAAAGTTAAGTTGCCTTCATCATTATAATAACTTAAGGCAATAGATTAACTTTTATGTACACATAGAAATAAGTATGTTACTTCCTTCAATCTTTTATAAGTATGTTGGGTCCGTACAAACATGCTCATATAATTGTGTAGCCATATGTGCAAATACATACATTTAAATAAAAAAAAGAGCTGTAAATGCACATAAGGATTTGAAGACACAAAGATTTTACTGTGTAATTTGAACTAGTTGGTTTATCTATCTTTTAAAATATGTATTAGATGTCTTATGGATTGCTATACTAAAACACAGATGTGAATATTTGGGGAAACACTTCTGGAAAGTACATGAAACTCTACCGAATCCAGGTTGTAGAGGATAGACACGTACCTGATAAAGGAGTCTGGAAAAAATACCCCTTAAAGAATGATCCTGACTAATATTGCACTTTACAAAAGCAGTCTATATATTATTATTATTATCATTACTTTGTAAAATTGATGTATATTTATTTATTTAATGGAAGAAGAGGTGAAGCACGTTTGCCACAGTGAGTGAGCATGTGAGTGTGCATGTGCATGCGTGTGTGTGTAGGACAGAGGGCAAGTTGCATGAGTAGGGTCTCTCCTTCCAACACATGGGTTATGAGAGCCAAGTTCCAGAAAGAATCCCTACAGACTGACGTAGCTCCACGTTTGTCATTAGACCAAAGGAATACATTACCACCGTTCATTGGACTTAACAACATCATGTTGCACACAATGATGCTGTCTTGTTAGAATGCCTTCCCAAGAACAATGGTTCTTGATTAATATGACTTCCTTGAGGTACTGTCAAAAACATGTGAGAAAGGTTCCACCCTGCATTGGGAGTTATAACAGTCATATAGAGACGTTGTAGGTGCTTCATATTCTAAGATGAATTCTACCAGACACAGTTCCTTCTTTAAGTGCAGTTAAGGACATACTAAATTTTTAAAGTGAAAATTCAAATAACATCAGTTAGTTGCTAGTATTTCCATTAAAAGTTATATGTGTTTGAAGAAAATCAGAAAATAAAATGAAATTAAAGTTACCTATGCTCTTCATAATTATAGAACCAATCCCTAAGTGGTATATGGGAAAAGGTGTTTTATACATATAGATGAAGCAACTTGGAAGTTCTGTAACTAAAAGGACCAAGAACTAAAAAGTCTTTCTAATTGAGGAAAATAGAAGATAGAACAGCACTCATTCATTGTGTGACTGATCTGTAAATTGCTGAAGTAATAAAATAGAAGTACAAAATTTGAATGCTATTTAAATATTTGGCACGTCTACTACTCCACATCTACTGTCCTAAATGTGAAATAAAATAAAAAATAAAAATAAACACCTCCACCCCTACACACACATACACCAAAAATAAGAACCATGACATTTCCATCATTGGTTCTCACACAATATAGAAACTGTCACAAAACAAGTACTTTAACCTACTAAGCCATGTATGTACACATGTAAGCAGCACAGATGAATTTATGTGCTATCAAAAAAAGGCATGAAATTGGGAAATGAGCAAGTTGGAAGGATATGGGGGGATTGGAGAATGGAAATGGGGGCCGAAATGAGGGAAGATACAACGTATTTTATTACGTATTTGAAATTCTGAAGAATAAGCAAAAATAGAGTGAAAATCCAGAGTGTGACATCTACATTGGGAGAGGCATATTATGATAGTGCTTCTATATAATGTCTTGGTCAGGCTCCAGACAATCCACGTAGTCCACCACTTTGCATTTGGAATGTGGCTCTAAGAGCGCTAAATTTAGAGATAAGCACATTAACATGTAGAGCTGCAATGGAAATGTTTAAACGTGAAAGGAGACTCCCCTCACTGCACAAGATTACCATGCTTTAGTGATGAACATAATAGTGGTTCCAGGAAGAGAACTGAAGGAACTCTTAAAGACAAATCTCTGTCAGGATTTTTAAAACCACAAAAGAGTGATTGCATTCCATTTGTTCTCTCTATCTCTTTCGGATTGATTGTTGTCTATCTACTACACATCTGTTTATCATAATTCCAAGCTATCACCTACCTACATGATCTATCATTATCTATCATGAATCTACCATCTTTATAACCTATGTATCATCAATCAAACCCATCTATCATCAGTTTATCTACTTACCTATCTACATATCTATATCTTTCCATCTTTCTAATCAAATTTTCATCATCATTATTACAAGTAGCATTGCCATTTTCTTATAGGTAATCAAAAACCTTTCTATATGTAACCCAATACTCTTAAAGCTTTGTTTTCCTCTGGGTGCAATTAAAATAGCAGTTCTATATCTAAAGCTCTAAACTTTTATATAAACTTCAAATTAAGGCAGTATTACTATTTTTAAGAAATTTGGGATGTATTGAAAAGACAAATCACTTTTTTCAACAAATATGCAACACACAGAGGAGGAGAAAATGTTTTTAATCTTAGACAATATTTCATGTTCCATAATTTAAAATGGTCCTATTCATAAATTTAACATCAGATAAATTAAAATTTAATAAATAACATAAACTTGGAAGTATAAATATTCAAAATATTCTACTCCTTTAAAAGAATCACCTTTTTATCAAGTGCAGATTTAATTCTATATTACACTGAACTGTGCGTTTACATGAACAGCAAAAGGATCAAACTAACAATCAGTTAAATAAAAGCATCTGCTTCAAAGCCAGATGATGATCCTGCAATACTTCCAGAGAGAACAAGTCACAGCCAACATTTACTGATGACACACTTATACGTATTCTTCAAGTTAACTTTGATTTCAATTGATTCTTTCTTGAAAGTATTAAATTGCCAGGTTACTCACATAATTTTATTACATAATTTTAAGCATCCGCTAAAACATACTGCCTGATTTCCTTCATGCATCCTAGAACCATTGTAGAAATTACACTGTCTCATAGGATATCAGAGGAAAGGTTAAAACACAGGAAAAAAAGCATTAAAATATTCTCTCTCATCTAGTGAATGTATATTGGAAAGGACATGGTATCGAATAAGCTACATATATAAAGGAAGAGAAGAAAATGCAAAAATGATCCCACTCTATGCAAGGTGACACTCACAAGAGGTTCTGATCCATTTACAATTTATCAAGTCAAGCAAAGCAACACCATTTAGAAACATAATTTCATATCAATTTCAGTTCAGATCTGGGTACACACAACTATCACAATGCATTTTCATTTTAATTATGCACATAAGCCTAATAATGGTGACCCAATTACATAAACAGTTCAAATACTGTTTTAAATGCTGTGATACAGGAAAAGAGCATTTTCCATGTCAGAAAATTATATTACTTATATAACTATTTCCTTATTATAATTATTGGATCTATTTAACCTTGAAGTTTGGTTCATTACTTTTAAACTAGTATTACCATCTGCTTTCTCTAAAACATGACTTCATTCATTCTTGCTAGAATTAGTTTGCTTATAACTTATACCTTAAATCTTCTCACTTTCGAAAGTGAATTATATGAGATACTGTTTTAGCATTTGAACTATTTTCTATTAAATGCATATGATATTGTATGTACTCTACACTGCAGAAAACGTCGGTTGAGCTGGTGATAAATTTGGTGACAGAATGTAAACACAAGCTGCTCATTTCCATCCAAGTTCTTCCCTGACATGTGATGGAGCAGCCTGCTATTCGATCTTTCTTATCTTTCATAATGTCTGTGGAAACTGGCATTCACTGTTTTCATAGTCACACATCCCCGTCCCTCACTTGACACAGCGCTGCCTAGGCAATGGATCACTTTGAGGATCTGAGACTGTCTTTTACCAAATGCAGATTTTTAAAATCATATTAGGAACGTGTAAGATAGATAATTCTGTCTTCATAGAAATCATGAAAAGGAGCCAGGTTAAGATTCTCTTCTACATCACAAAAGTTATCACTTTTCTTTGATATCATAAAATTCGCATTTTTCAGACTACAATGATTTGGGCATATTATGAAAAAAATATGCTTAGGAATCTCTTGTGTTTACAACATAACATCAGAAATGACAACAATTCTCCAGAAAAGACTAAGTTTTCGCAAATCTATAATTCATTACATTTTCATCAAAACATGGGTCAGACAAATTATTATAAACTTACTTGTTACAGTTGGTGAGTTTCATTATGCCATTTCAGTATATAACGGTCTCTGAGAACTTCACCCAGTGGCTAAATTTTACAACATTCTAGAGACATTATAAACAACATTATAAAAAATAAATCAAACCTATTTTTAAGATCGTGGTGCTTACAAGAAATTACTTAATGTGAATTGTGATATTGATTCTCCCATGGGAAGACAGAACAACAATTATTCTGGTAAATCAATGCATTTTTTTCTTATTTCAAAGTTAAAAATGCCAAAGTCTGCCTTTGGCAGACTTTCTCATTTTCATTAAATTTCAACATTATTTTATGTTGTCCAATTACAGCCAACAGGTATATACACATAGAACGTTTCTATGAGTGAGAACCACACACGTTTGCAGCAATGTCTGTTATGAGGTAAAATTATTGCATTAATCCTAACGCATGAAAACCATTGACACATGAGACATATTTCAAGTCTAGTATCATATAACTTATAACTGCAAAAAGAAATTCACATTAAATTATGAATACAAGTGCTTTTACATTTTCATAATTCTGACTCAAAGTAGTTAACAAAAGTTATGAGAAAACTAGAGGACCATTTGAAATTTATACAAATAAGATTATAAATGATCACATTTTTTAAGAAAGAGGAATTCAAAGGCAGTACAATAAACTAATATAGTTTGAACTTTGTTTTTATATTTTCAATAATAATCCAAAAGCAAATTTAAGGACTATAAAAATAGCTTGATAGATATCAGGAATTTTAAAAAGTCAAATGAGAATAAAGCACTACATGTTTTCACCCTGAGCCTTTGAATATACATTTTTTAATTCTATAAAATATATTACCTGCTGCCAAATATTGGGTGAAAGGAGAATAGCCCAGATAAAATACTTGAGAGCAGAAAAGCAGTGTCTTGCTACCTTATAAGAAAGCAAAAACTGAGATGCTTCTGTTTCCCCGCAACTAAATAACGCTTACCTTGTTTAGCAGTGGAACTGAGTTCGCCTCGCTCAGCAGGCGACTCGATTCTGCTATTGCTTCTGCCTCATTCCTCCTCTCCTCTTTTCATAGTGCCTTCCCAGCCGAATCTTCGTGCATCTCACTGTGCCTCTCTTTCAGCACCACTTTTAACTCAGACAGGCAGGCATCTGAAACCAAAGGAACTCTCTGATTGGCTTCCATTCCGCGTTTCTGATTAATAAGAAACGTCGCTCATATAAGAAGATATTGCAGCTGATGGCGCTGCAGGGCTCCAGGTTTGAGGATGGGCTGTGCAGAACCCTTTGGGCAGGGCCATTTGCAAGTGAATAAAGTGGGAGGGCTGAGGGAGGATTTGTCAAAGACCCTCATAAGAGAAAACAGCCCAGTGTTTTGAGCCTCAGTTAATCAGCCCTGTTTAATCTGTTTGCAGGAGGGAAAAAAGGTCACAGCACGTCTGTAACCCGTAAATCGTCTGCCGAATATGTACATCACGTGGAGCTTGCTGCTGTTCAAGAAGGATTCTGCGAGTACTCCTTGCACAATGCCCCGCTCCCTACTTCACGTCAATGCCAAAATTCCAGACTGGGAAACGAAAGAGAAAGGATGCGGAATATATTCATCACTGATAATCATGAAATTTCATCAGTCTCTTTAGCTTATTACATAAAATCAGCTCTCAAAAAAAGGTTATTTCAAATTGTCTAATAATTGACGACTTGGCATGTTCTTTTTCCTGAAAAGGAACAATTTCACATCGTTTGAAATTTCTAGAACACTCCACTGTTTTACATACACAATTGAGAGTGTTTGTACTTCCTGGGGAACCTTCAAAAACTAGTGACCCTAGCCACCTCACAAAACTACAGGAGTCATCTGTGAGAGTCCCTGAGATACGTTGCAAGACTCTGAGATAAGGTAAGCCATCAGAGTAAACCTGTTTCAGAAGGGAAGTCTCTAAATTCCTGCTGGAAATGGTACAATAAGAAGAATATTGATGAGTAGATACACCCTTCTGCAAAGAAGTTTTAGTAATAGTGGTATGAAATGCACAGTAAGAGTATGGCTCACTTTATCACAGCTCGTTAAGTCACAGTAAGTAAATAGCTTAAGTGCCAAAAAAAAAAAAAATCAATATCCTATTTGATGCTTCAAAGAAAAGCAGATAACAACAACAACAACAAAAGACAACCCCCCCCCAAAAAAAAACCCCAAAAAACAAAACAAAAAAAAACAAAAAAAAAAACTTTCCTCATTTTTCTCCCAATAGTCAAGCTCATCTCATCAGTGGAGTATACAGATGAAGTCATGCCTCTCCATGACTTGTACCATATAAAAATGTATGTCCCCCAAACCAACACTAATTCTTGGAAAAGTGTAATCCTGCATGTCTCCAGTTACTATCACACTACAAATGTGTGGTGGATGATAATAAATAAGTATGTAGAAGTTAGGTAACAAAGTAAAGTTCAGCATCTTTTTGAAAATGAAAGCAGGTAAAAATCTTGCAGATTTCCAGGGTTCTAGGTGTTTAAGACAGTTCAATGAATTCCTCGTGGACATTGCCTATTTTATGGAGGGAAAAAAAAAGATTTAAAACTTACAAGCGCCTTCAGAATTATTTCAGCCAGTCTACATGTTACTTTAAGTAAAATCATCTTACAGAGAACACTGCTAATATAGAGATAAACTATTGTATGTAAGTAAAGGAAAATGCATTAAACAAAATATTTCATCATAATTTAAGATAAATATTCACAGGTAAAAGCTTTAAATCCCTTATGTTGTGCAAATTTAACTCCCCACTGAAACATTGCTGTAAGGAAAAAAGCTGTTCTGTGAGAAATGTACAATCCAACAGAGTATTCCATAACCTAATTTGAAGCTATTTTTACTAATCCTACAAAATATAGAAAGAAAGTGTTACCAGATTTAAAAAAAAAATGGTAACTGCCTCAGGAGTTTTCTGGTGTTTTTCTCCTTAGTGGGAATACCCTGAAAAGAGAGTATAACTTGGAATTCCAAACACTTACAAAATAAGTACCAAATGCACAAATATGTAAATCTTTTCAAATATAATTAGTGATCAATTTCATATTGAGGAGCTGTGAGGAAACACCTACTTTTCCCAGACACAGCACAGAACAAAGAAAAGGTTCTAGAGAAGTCTAGCTTAGAAAGCGAAGATGTTTTAAAGAGGTTACTTATAGGAGCATGGGCAGCCTATGGGTAACTTCACCATTGAAGAAAACAAACAAAAAAATTTTTTTAAAATGGTTAAATGTCTATTTATGCTTAAAGACACTTGTGAAATCTAAAGCTATTCCCCTATCATTTCCAAACTCTGTATAAGTTTTGGGGTGGGGCAAGGTCCCTTCAGTAGTACCCTATTCTGGTAACTAACTGGCCACTAATCCTTAAAGAGGGGTGGTGGTTAGTGAGCCCTTTCCCAGGTCCTAAGATTTTTACTTTGATGGGCTCATGCTTGTGCAATCCTCTTTAGGGAATCATAGCTGTAAACAGTTCAAGAGACCAATGACCATATCATGTCCAAAAAATAATATTCCAAAAACATCTTGTGCAGCACATATGAAACTTCTCTATTTCTTTTTCTCTTTTAGGTTACTGAGGATCAAATGAATTCTGGGCCTTGTAAGTGCTAAGCAAGTATATAGCTTCTAAGCTACAACTATACCTCTAGATTGCTTTTTCTTTCTTTCTTTCTTTCTTTCTTTCTTTCTTTCTTTCTTTCTTTCTTCTTTTCTTTCTTTCTTTAAGACAGGGTTTATCTGTGTAGCTCTGGATGTCCTGAATGACTCTTTGTAGACCAGGCTGTTCTCGAACTCATAGGTCTGCCTGCTTATGCATCCCAAGTGCTGGGAGTAAAGGCGTATGTCATCATGCCCTACAAGACTGACTTTTAATGCTTGAAGAGATGAATGTTAATAGGAAACTTGTTTGCATAGAAGTGTTATTTTCATCATTATTTGTGTCTGTAGAAATTATATTTTTTCTATGATTTACAATTCAAAATTCATTAGTAGAAATGCAAAATGACATGTAAAAAATGTTTTTCAAGTTAACTTTGGATTAAGCTTTCTTTTCTGATTTATTTTTATTTAGTTATTTATTCATTTTTTTACTTTTTAAGAACAATTATTAATTGGATGTTAATGGACAATCACTACAGAATTTCTGCTTTCTCTTAAGGAAATCCCACAGGAAGTGTCACCATTGGTGCAAGTGGATCAAAAGACACTTTGCATTTGTAACACAAATCTTAAAAGGTCTTATAATAATAATAAAAAAAAAACCCAGAGCTAGATACTGGGAGGAAAGCTGAAAGATCAGAGAAGCAGAACACCCAGCCACTAACTTACTTCTATGAAGTCCTCAGCCTCAAGGGAGCTGGTTCCTGTTTCCTCACCCCTTATATACGTTTCTATGTCCTGCCATATTACTTCCTTGGATTAAAGGATGTGTCATCACTGCCTGGATCTGTTTCTCTCATGTAGCCCAGTGTAGCCTTGAATGCACAGAAATCCAGAGGGATCTCTGCCTCCCCAGTGATAAGATTAAAGATGTGCGTGTGTGTGCCACCACTGCCTGACTTCTATGTCTAATTTATTGGCTGGCTCTGTCTTCTGATCCCTAGGTAAGTTTTATTTGGATATACAATATATCACCACAGCATTTTCTCCCTGATACCCTGCCTCAGCATCCTTTTTCTTCACGTCTGCATTCTTGAAAATACAAGCTAAAGCGAAAAAACTCACAAATGAACTTTTGTTATGGTCAGGTTTGTAAGAAGCCAAGAGTAAGTCTGCATGTTATCTTTAGTTAGCTAAATCAATTGTTTTCTAATGGTCAACTTCATAAATTAATAAAAATTTTATTCTTTTTTCCTTTATTGAAAAGATTTTTTCCTCATACAATATATCTTGGTTATAGTTTCCCCTCCCTCTACTCCTCCCAGTTCCTCCCCATTTGTCCTCTCCCTTTCTGTCTCTCATTAGAGAAGAAGAGGCTTCTAAGAGATAGCAACCAAAAGTGACAATATATAAATTAGTACATTATCCAGTCATCATCAGAGAGATTTCCTCTGGCAGCAAATAGGGACAGATGTAGAGATCC
>CABHPQ010123290.1:5337-20839 GCA_902168405.1 Peromyscus aztecus
GGCAACTTTATTTATTAACATACAAATAACATTTTGGTACAAAAGAAAATATCACCATAATAATATATCTCCTTTGTGTTTGCTTCCATAACTGGATCATCCAGAAACAAGATATAGCTAGGTACAAAGATTTTGTGTGTCCATTATGCCATTATAGCCCTGGATGAAAAGGAAGAGCTTGGGATGTGACTCAGTGGTAGAGCACTTGCCTAGGTTTGGGAGGTCCTGGATTTGATTCCAGCATCACAAACATAGAGCAAAACAAACAAACAAAATGTAGAGCAGTTAAAAACTTTCAAATCTGAGACATATTTACAATTTCAAATACGTATATTTGTAGCTCAGAAGAAGCTCCAGAACCAGTTGCCCCGTGAACGCTGGCAATGTCTCGAGATTCAGACTTACTGTGCAGTCTACTGAGTGTGCACTTGCACTTCTTGAGTCACTCGGACTGTAGTTTCCACCACACTCCACCACGCTAAAGCAAGACTGACTCACTACCGGTGCCACACACACTTAGACAAGTGCTCTCCCACTGAGCCGTATTTCCAGCCACGTACATCTTACAGATTTTAAAGAAAGTTGTGGTTGTTTGTTTGTTTGTTTGTTTGTTTGAGGCAGGGTCTCGCTACATAGTCCTGGCTCTTCTGGGACTCACTGTGTAGACCCAGCTGGCCTCAAACTCACAGAGATTCTCCTGCTTCGGCCTCTGCTTCAGAAGTGCTGGGATTAAAGGCGCACACCACCAAACCTGGCTAAGAAAGGTGTGTTTTTAATAAGAATTGAAATTAAATCTTTATAGAACCTTAAAAGTGCCTCTGAAAAACTGCAGGAACTGTAGAGGGAATATAGTATGAAAACAAATCTACTTCAACCCTAAGTATAGATATTAAAAATTGAGGCCAAGTTCTCCCCCTTAGCTAACAGTAGACTCAGTCTAAATTTGGCTTTTCTGACTCTCAGCCCAGTGCCCTTATCAGTATCATGCCGCTGCTAGATGGACTTCAATACATGTTATGCCTTTTAGTCTCTGAGATGACTGTATCATTTTCTAGCCCAACATGTAATCACCGGAGTTAAGGCATGAGAATGCATTTCATTGCTTCTGATGGTCTGTCTGCCATTTACGCAGACAAAGGAAGAGCAAATTTAGCTACTATAGAGTTTACAGCTTATTTTTAAAGACAGAGTCTCAGGTATCCTGTGCTAGACTCAGACTTGCTATGTAGCTGAGGCTAGCCTTGACCCCCTGATCCTTCTGCCTTTACCTTAGTTCTTTATTTTGAGTTCCATTTTTCCTGTCTTCAAGAGAAAAAAAAAATCATTGCTCTCTTTCCTTTTGAATGTGGATTCTTAGTGTAGAAGGGAGTACAGTACTTGCTTCCCTGTTACATTTCATGTTGAAGGATGTAGGATGCAGATCCTGAAAGTTAAAGTACATGCAACCAGGAGTTTTTAAAATGTTAGGGTGAGCTGTCATTTTTAACATACTGTGCTGTTTAGCCCACCTCTACAGTAGATCTACCAGAAGTTAAGTGGTCCCTCTTAGGCCTTTGAAGTCTGTTGTTCTCTCTCATGGTTCTGTTAGAAAGAAAAGTAAATGACTAAATTGAGTTTATCCACTATGAATCAAAATAAAACCAACTTAGGTTAAAGTTGTCAATTTAATAAACCATACTCAAATTTGATTGTTTTGGTGGGTTTTAAGCTGGAAGTATATAAAAGCAAATATAAATAGTGTTGAAAATTTAATCTCTTCCAGTTTTATTTTACTTGGCATTAAAACATGTTCTTCATGCCCGCTGCCACCACCTGACCCTAATTTACAACCCTTCTTTAGAACTCTAATTACACATCTTGGGTTGTTAAAAAGACAGATTCCTTGATCCCGTCTCAATGAGTTTGGGGTTTCATCATTTAACGAGCCCTTCAGGTGGTGGTCAGCGTCACTGAGGTTGGGGACATGGAGTGACTTTCACCTTGTTTTCTTTGCTCCAGTCCTAACACAGAAGTGTTTTCAACCTTAGCTCACTTAGAGAGTGTTTTAGAATTCTGTCACCCAGGCCCCACCCCACACCAAGTTAAAGCCGGCCCAGGCATTTTCAACACTCTGCCGCAATTGTGATGCTCATTGAAGTTTGAGAACTGGCTTGGAGAGATGGCTCAGCTTGCTGCCCTTGCAGAGGACTTGAGTACGGTTTCCAGCACCCACACAGTGGCTTAGTACCAGGGGATCTGAGAGACTCTCTTATGACCTCCGCAGGCACCAGGTACAGGCGTGGTACACATACATACATGCAATCAAAAAGCTCCTACACATAGTAAATAAATAAATCCTTAAAAATGTAAAGAGCTTGAGAACTACTGAGACTTTATTTTCATTTCATTTAAAATTTTTGTTATTGCTGCTGTTTTTATTTTGGTTTTTTTTTTTTAGACAGGGACTCACCCTATATCCCAGACTGGTCTCAAACTCAAAGTCCACCTGCCTCCATCTCCTGAGAGCTGGGATTATAGACGTGTGCCATCATACCACGCAACAAAACAGCTGTTTTTTCTGTTTTTGTTTGAGACCGGGTCTTGCTATGTGGCCCTGGCTGTCCTGGAGCTTGCTATGTAGCCCAGGCTGGCCTCAAACTCAGGGATCCTCCTGTTTTTGTCTCCCCAGTGCTGGGACTAAAGGTGTGTGCCACTATGCCTGGCCTTATTTTTGCATTTTTTAGACAGGGTCCTGCTTTTTAGTCTAGACGGGCGTTGAGCTGGTGGTCTCCCGGCCTCTGTTGCCTGTGTGCTGAGACCATTGGTGGGCATCAGTGC
The DNA here is from genome assembly GCA_902168405.1 of Peromyscus aztecus. Taxonomy (NCBI): domain Eukaryota; kingdom Metazoa; phylum Chordata; class Mammalia; order Rodentia; family Cricetidae; genus Peromyscus; species Peromyscus aztecus. The sequence continues at coordinate 8,155 of CABHPQ010123290.1, forward strand.
ACCTGAACTGCACAAGACCTCTTTTAAGTGTAATGCTCTCAAGCACAACTCTCCCTTGCCACTCCAGAACATCGGTAGTTAGGCATTGCCTGCTGAAGAAATGGGAATCCTGTAACTACCTTTGTGGCCTCTCACAATCCTACCACCCTTTCCCACCTCGTGAGAGCACTGACTCTTCACACACTTCTTGTGGTTGTCCCCTTGCCCACCTTTTAAAATCCTGTTCCCTCTAGGTGAAACTTTGCCCCTCTTCTGCCATACTCCTGCTCGTATTTAAGCAGTTTCAGCTTGAGAGTACCTTTAGAAAGTTCTTCAGCATCTCAGTTCCCTGCATGGCCTCACACCAGCCCATGAAAAGTGACCCCTCTTCTGGTACTCCTTCTACCATACGTTACATTTAATGACTGGCAAACAAATATCTCTGACCTAAAATATAGGGTTAGAGGTTAAAAAAACAAACAAACAAACAAACAAAAAACGTTGTGATATCTTTCCTATGTCCCCATCTAGGCTATACATTTGGTTTTTCGTTGTTTGTTTTACAAACTGTTTTATGACATTTTTCAGACTTTGTGTATGTGCCATGGGATGAGTGGAAAGCATGCTTGTGGAGGGCAAAGGACAACTTGGAGAAGGGAGTTCTCTCCTTCTGCCATGAGATCTCAGGAATTAACCTCAGGTCCTCAGTCCCGGCAGAAATGGCCTTCACCCGTTTAGTACCCTGTCAGGGGCCCCAGACTGCAGCTTTGTAATATCAAGTTGCAACCCACTTTGACCTGTGGGAGGCACTAAAGAGGACTTGAGAGGCAAATGGCCTTATGTTCAAGTGTCTTTTCATTAGATACAGCAGTTTGTGTGGCCAACCTTGGGTTCCTGTCTGTAAAATAGAGAATATACTACTTCAGCATTGGGAAAGTTTATTTGGATAATGGACTAACGCGCTTAGTAATCCCGGCACACAGTGCTCCTCCGTCAGGTTCTGTTGCTTTTGTCCTTGTGGTGATTATCACTGTTAGCTCCCTTGAGCTCTGAGACTGCACATTTTATTTCTGAGTCCCCCATTCTGTGCCTTGCTTAGTGTATTTGCTCAATAAATGCTGGGTGTGTAAATTAATGAATGCCTGCTGTGCATATTTATTTATAGTCTATTTCCAATTAGTTCAGTTTGTCTTAGAAGGAGCAGTTCAAATTTAATTTCACCGTCAAATATAAACGGAAAGCGGGGTTTCTACCAGAAACAGTTACTATCGTCTTTAAGTGGCCAGATCCCCAGTCCAACCAGAAGACAGTGACCTCCTCTTCTGCCAGGAAATGGCTAAGAGCCTCATGAGCTGTTTGCTGTTTGTTTGTTCCTGTGATAAACATGCCCTGACTTGGGGAAAGCACGCACTCCCCTGCAGGCAGGCTGGAGTTGGGGAGTTGCATGTAGCAGCAGCCTGGGAGAAATCCCCTGCTTCTTGGGAGCGGTTCCTGCAGGGACTCAGCTAAGCCCATTTGGAGTTTTGCTGAGTTATTTACCAAGATGAAGGGACTGGGTGTGGCTGGTCTGAGATTCCTCCTGGGAAGTCACTTGAAGAATCTCCTGCATTTCCTCGCCTTCATCTTTGGTCTCTGGCTTTGGAGCAAGGGTGCCTCGAGTCGCACCCAGTTGGCTGCCGTTCCCAGCACACTGAATTCTTTGAAGCCGGCTGTTGAAGCCAAGGATTCCTGCCCTGTTCTTCCCCCCTGCCCTGATTTTAAAAACACTTCTGGAAACGTTCATGTGTGGTAGAAAAGGAAGAGAAGGGAAGGGAAGAAGGGAGGAGAGAGGATGAGTGAAAGAAGTTGGTGGGTTACAAGCTACTTTTCTAGATTTACAGGAACCAGCACTTTCAAGGCCTCAGTTTATTTACCATTTCTCAAAAAAAAAAAACTGATATGATGAATTTTATGTGAATAAATTACACAAAGAAGGCTCTGCCATCACCACTGGCATTTAAGTAAGAGGCTGTTGGAGTGAGTGGGACTGACCCTGGGAAGTTCCGACTTGCTTTGTCTCCAGCAGGAGCAACTAAGGGTGGACTAGTGAACGGAATGCTCAGGGAAATGTACAGAATGTCCAAGAGGCCTGGGTGGGCTAGTGCTTCCCCAGTGACTGGCTGGGGATGGATAGCTCAGTGGCAGAGCGCTTACCTAGACTGTGTACCTCACCAACAAACAAAAACACTGCCCGGTGCCTATCTTTTCAAATAGATGGATGCACAAATGCACTTAACCATGTTGTAATTATAATAATTTGGTAGTTACAGAATTAGTAGTCTAAAAAGTAAATAATTCTGATTTTTACAAACTCATTTGCCAGGCTAATTGGTTAATAATTCCTCAGAAATACATCTTTACCTTTTTCTTTAACTTTCTTTTTATTTATTCTTTGTGTCTTTTACATCATGCCTCCTGATCTTACCCATCTCCCTCCACTCAAATAAAACAAAATAAAATATAAGAGAAAAAAGGAAAAAAGAAGGAAGGGGAAAATCTCATCATGGAAGCTGCAGTGTGACACAATGAGTCACGCAGTCAACCCCTTTATCCATCCATTTTTACACACAGGCGTTCATCACAGAGAATCATTGGTCTGGTTCAAGGCCCTTGGTCTCTCTCTACTACACCATCGACACTGGGCCTTCACTGGGTCTCTTCCTGGACATCCTGCTGCTGCCCTGTGTCATGGAGATCCTGCAGCTGTGGGACCATAGGACCAACACACCCCTACCCCATGCTCCAGCAGCTCACAGATGGGGTAGATATTGGGTTGCACCAACACATAACCCTGGTTCTATGCCCCGGCCAGCGGTGTCTTCAACGGGGACCTAAAGGGAGAGCCAGTGAATGAGAGGGACAAGAGACACAAAGAATGAGAGCAAGACAGGACGTCTGATCAAGCTCCAAATTTTTATTTTTCTCTCAAGGCATATATAGGTAGGCAAAGGGGGTTGCAAGCAGGAAGGGACTTAATTATGGGGGTTGCCAGCAGGAAGGGACTTTGTAATGGGGGTTGCAAGCAGGAAAGGACTTAATTATGGGCTGTTCGGCCAGCAGGAAATGTTGCTCTGAAGGTTATCTGTCTACCCTTGTCTAACTGCCTAATTGCTTAACTGCAGCTCTTTCACCTGATATCTGAGAAGAAGTTCTGGTATCTGTGAGAAGAGGTTCTGGTGCTATGGAGACTTAAGCTAGATCTAAGCAAAGAGGAGAGAAACCCAAATATGGCAGCATGTGTGTCAAGGGTCGCTTAGGCTTATGGCTCCTGTCAGTTCTAGGCCTGGTAGTTGAAGGGCTGGTCAGCCTGCCAGCTCTCCCCTGCCCTCACTACCAGTGTGAGCTCTTCAGCATTGCCCTGGCTAGTTCACCCCTTGCTGTGATGGGCAAGGGGCAGGGCTTTTCTCCTGCCTTCACACTCACAGGGTCCGCTCTCTCTCACCTACACCTTCAGGGCAGCTCTGCTGTGTTGTCCAGGAGAGGTGCAGGGGCCGCTCTCCAGAGTGCTGCAGCTGAGGAGGGGCAGGGATAGCGTGTCCTGCTCTTACAACCTCAGGGCCAGCCCTTCCACCTGCCTCAGGTGTGTGGGGGGCATATCCCCACCCCCTGCCCATGCCACCACATGACAGATGAGTAATGATGGGGCAGCTCTCCCACGGTCATGCTCACGACATCGGGGCGGCTCACCCACACCTCCACCAGACATCTTAACTTCTTTGTTCTTTCTCCTCCTTTCTTCTTCCCTTCCTCCTTCTCTCCTCCCTTTCTTCCCTTTTTCTTCTTCTCCTTCCTTCTACATGAAGACAGAGTCTCACTATGCAGCCTAGCCTGCCTTAACTCACTGTGTAGCCTAGGCTCACCTTGAACTCAGATCAGCCTCCCAAGTACTAAGATTACAGACATGTATCAGCACACCTGGCTTTACTTTTAAAATAAACCCAATGTTAGGAAATGTACAATGGGAGAGGGCAAATACATGATATATATAAACACACACACAGGTATTTGTAACAAGGTTTTCTAAAGTTATCAATGGTTTAATGACTTCAGTTGACAGACATTAGGTTTCTTTGCTGGTTGTAATGAAGCTACCTACATTTTGATAATCATTATAAAGTAAAGCTATATTTATTCTGAGAACAAGAATGTTTTTGAGACAGGCTCTCAAATATTCCTGAACTCCGGACTCTCCTGTTTCTGCCTTGTCAGAGCTAGAACCACAGGTGTGCACCACCATGCCCTGTTTATGTGGTGCTGGGGATTGAGCCCAGGACTTCATACATTCTAGACAAGTGCTCTACTAAGTGAGCTATATCCTCAGTTCAAAAAAAGAAAAATTTGAGTATCTGCTATCTACCCCCACGTGATACATTGAATTGTAAAGTACAGGAAAAGAAGACAGCATAACTGCACATGATGGTTGTGGTGGATTGAGAGGCGCCCCAAAGGGGGTGGCACTGTTAGGGGGTGTGGCCTTGTTGGAGGAAGTGTGTCACTGTGGGGGTGGGCTTTGAGGTCTCTTTCTCAAGCCTCCCTCAGTGTGACAGTCGAATTCCTGTTGCCTGAGTCAAGATGTCTGACTATCAGCTCCAACATGTCTACTTGCACGCCACCATGCTCCCTGCCATGATGGTAATAAACTGAACCTCTGAACTGTAAGCTGCCACCCCAATTAAATGTTTCCTTTATAAGAGTTGCTGTGGTCATGTGTCTCCTCACACAATAAAAACCCTAACCAAGACAGAGGTCCGTGCCTATAATCCCAGCACTTAGGAAGTGAAGGTGAGAAGATCACAAGTTCAGGGATAACCTGGGCTACAGAGTGAGTAAAAGGCTAGCTCAGGCAATGAGACCCTGTATCAGGAGACCATAAAGGAAAGGAAAAGGGAAGAAAGAAAGAAAAAGAGAAAAGTCTAGTGTCCAAGATTCTTACAGCCCTGTTGAGAAGGTAGCCAGGACATGGCACAATGTAAGCTAGTGCCATGCTGTGTGGCTGAGAGGTCAGCAAGACACCAGGAAGAGGAAAGAGCCTGCACACACTCTCTCTAAAGAATTCGAGTCTCTCCTGGACTACATAAGGCTCCGTCTCAAAACAACACAAGCCCTGAAAGTAGAACTGTCGTCTGTTCCTTCTGCAGGTGCACATGTAGTACACAGGAAGGAGATGAAGGCAAGACACCCAGCTATCCCTGCACACCATGCCCATTCACAATGGCCAAGGGGAGGAGGAGGCAGGGTCGGTAAAGAAAACTGGTATGCATACACAGTGGAGTAGTACTTAGCTGGAAAGAAAGGAGGGCGTTACTTCATTTGCAGGAAAATGATAAAGCTGGAGTCTATGGGGTTAAGTAAACAAGCCAGAGTCAGGATGACAAGTGTTAAATGCTTTCTTTCATATGTGGAATCTAGATTTTTACAGAAGACGTGGAAGTAGAAAGGACTATTTGGGAAGAGGAAGGAAATAAGTGGGGGTGGGGGGGAGTAAGAAAGAGTAATGGGGGTCGCTGCAATCAAGGTATGACGTACATGAGGGAAAACATCTCAGGGAAGCCCATTGTTTTGTAGTATTAATGTGTACCAGTAAAGAGAGAGGAAGCTCAGGTTAGACCCTGGAAGATGGGCAGGAGTTATCCAGGAGAGGCAGCGTGGACACTGAAGTTGTACTTATGTTTGAAAAGGCAGAGGAAATGGGCTCACTTACAATAATAAGCAAATGTGGTTTGTGGTGGAGAAACTTGCTCTGTTACCAGGTTGACATAAGATACCTTTATTTTGATATTCTTCAAAAACTTAAGTTTTTCTCCATATTGACTCTGAGGTGATGTAAAAACTATGGTTGTTATTAACATTTCATTATTTAGTATATTGAGGATGGAAGCCTTTGCCCATGAGCTGTCATATCTGCCATCTCAAGTCAGCCAGTGGTTTTTGTTTTGTTTAATAGTTTCTTGACTTGTGGTTAATATCTCTCTATGCTTTATGCCTATTAGAACATTCAAAAGCAGGGCAGGAGAGCAAGGAAGGCACAATTCTTATTTAAGAAATGCATTAAGGCTGGGTGTGGTAACACAGACCCTTAATCCCAGGACTTAGATGGATTCCTGTGAGTTTGAGGCCAGCTAGGGCTACATAGCGAGACCCTGTCTCAAAACTAAATGATAACTAAAAACATACATTAAAATTGCGACTTTTCAAGCAGTGGACTCGGGCCTCACTTCTCCTAGTAAATTTATAGTACACACCCTTACTGCACTCAAGTAAACTGTTGGGCAAACAAGTCCTGTGGAGAAGCATATGTTTGAAAGTCATAAAGCTTTGGTTTTAAGTCTGTGTAGTTATTAAGTTCTTTCATGTTCAAAGCACTGTGCTGAATGAAAGGCATGCACAGAACCCATTCACTCATTTGTTCATTCATTCAGCAGGGCTGTAGAGCATCGTCTGGGCCAGATCTTGCTCTAGGTGCTGATGTAAAAAAGGATGTGGAGAATATAATTCTGTTTACAAAGAGTTCACAGTCTAATTGAAAAGAAAGCATCATGTAAATAATTACAGGCCATTGGTAAAAGTAAAAAAAGAAAGATGTGTTTGCTTGCTCTCCCTGTAACCACAATAAAATTATTACAAAGGAGGAAAATGGATATAAAGGCAAAAGGAAAAGAAAGCAAGAGAGGAAATGATGTTAAGTAGATTGTAGAAGGTGGGCAGCAGATGGCGAAGGACTGACGGAGGTGACTTAAGAGACTGGCGAGGTGGCTTAGTGGTTAAGAGTTCTTGCTGCTCTTGCAGAGAACTGGGATTCAGTTCCCAGCATTGGGCAACTTATAGCTACCTATAATTCCAACTCCAGGGAATCCAACACCCTCTTCTGGACTCCAAAGGCACCTGTGTGCACTCGTGTACACACACACACACACACACACACACACACACACACACACACAATCTTTAAAAAAAAATTAGATGGCTTTAATCTCCCCACAAAATCAGAGTGTCTGCTAAGAGTTAGGGTTTGGAGCACAGGGTTAGAGTGGAGATCTAAGACTAGGAAGTGCCTGAGTAGTTTCCATAAGGAGACTGGCACAAAGTCAGGACAGGATGAGGGAATGGCCTGGATACCCAGTGGCCTAGAGCCTCCAGCTGAGGTTAGGGAGTACCAGGGTGTGACCAAGCTGGTTAGTGTGATTCGGGGACTTGCTTCATGACTGAATGCCATGTCTCCAGAATGCACACTCACCATTGTCCTGGCAGGAACAGCATTTCCTTGGAGATCCTTGAGAGATAGTTTAGCAGCCACAAACTCTAGGAAATGTTTGCTCAAGAAAAGTTGGTGCTCAGGAGTACTAGAAAACAATTTTTCTCATGGTGCACTGTAGTCCAAGTCAATCCAGGGACTTGTGGGAGAATTCTACGCCAGGAAAAAGACATATACTTAAGAGACTTGGGAGAAGCAAAGCAGTTTGGGATCAAAAAGATCCATGGCTGTGTGGATATCGAGACACAGATCTGAGAGTAGGCGCATGCTGCAGAACATCTGGATTCAGAGAAAAGAGGAGCAGCAGGGAAGTGACGTCATTCATGAGTACACTGGAGGCTGTGCAGCCAGATGGAAGACACAGATAAAGCACTTCTGAAGCAGGTCACAAAGCCAGCTTGAGTCGGGGAAGCGTGGCCATAGGGACTTCAGCACCGGGACCCAAGGTTAACATCATGTCCTTCATTCATTCCTTTCCCTCTACTTGTGTATATTTTTCTGATCATCAGAGTAACAGCTGCTCACTGTAGACAAGCAGCACTAAGAGAATAATGAAGCCGAGGCAGCACCGGCACACCTGCTACCTCACCTCCTGCCTTCCATGCAAGGGCCTGCTCACTGTGGCTAGTGTTTTCCATTTATTATTCTCTGCACACTAGAGAGTGTGCTGAATACACATTTTAAATCTTTGTGTGTGTGTGTTTGCGGGTGTATGTGTGCATGAGTCACAGCATGAATGTGAAGTCAGAGAACAATCTTGGGTGGTGGTCACCTACCACCTTGTTTAATACAGGGTCTGCTGTTCATTGCTGTGTATGCCAGCTACAGGCTTCTGGGCATTCTCCTGTTTCTGCCTCCCATCTCTATAGCCACACTAGAGTTACCGGATGCGTGAGCTGCCACATCCAGCTTTACATGGGTTCTGGGGATTCAAAATCAAGTCTTTCTGTTTTCCTAGCAGGCAGTCTATCCACTGAGCCATCTTCCCTGCCTCGGAATACACATTTTGGAGAACCTGTTTTTTAATGTAGAAGACCTTTTTCATGTATTTTTTCTTATGTGTCAAAAATACATTAATATATATCTTAAATTTGTTTTAAAACTTAAATCTTTAGCCTTCATGTTATGTTCTTCTTTCAGGCAGGAGAAATGAGATGGATATCTCAATGTACTTATAAAAACAATTCCAGGGTTTCCTATTTTGCTGCCATTATTTGCATTTTTTGAATGTAATAGTGATTAGGCAGGAGAAATAAATGAGGCATAAAAAATTTGAAAGGGAAAGAGGAAATTACATAACTGAAGATGATGTGATTGATAAATCATCTGTAAAGCTAAGAGAATCAAACTGAAATCTAGTATAAATATTCAAATTCAGCAAGGTAGGTGGTCAAAGTATACTAAAATCAACACATTGTTTTGTTTTTTAAAAAAAGAGTATTCATATCAACAAACAAGAGAAGACCTTGTTTTCAGTAGCAAAAGTGGGTAAAATAACTGGGCACAGCAGCACATGCCTCTGACCCCAGCTATTGGCAAGGCAGGCACCGAAGGGAAAGCCTGGCCTGGCTCACACACCAAGACCCCACCTCCAAAAACATAAGAAGACAAAATGGCTAGGGATAAAGCCACAAGGACCTCCAAGTGGGCAGTGAAGAGAGTCCAAACTCCTGAGGACTCTGAAGACAGCCTGGCATGTGGGAGGGATGCTGTGGCCCTGCAGAAGGAGGCTTCACAATCATCAGAGTTCCTTCATTCGGCTGGAAGTTAACACTTGACAGGTTGGAAATGGAAAATGTCAAGATTTTGTATTTGATTTGATGGCTTATTTTGCTGAGACAAAGAGTATACTGGAAAACCAGGTAAACTAGAAAAACTGGAAATGCCCTGGGAGATCCTGGTATATTATATTATATTATATTATATTATATTATATTATATTATATTATATTATATTATATTATACTATATTATTATCTATTATAAGGTCATAATAATTGTACTAAATAATTGCTAGGCCCAAGTCACCATTCTAATTACATTTATTTAATCATTTAATCCTCACAACAGCCCACTTGAATTAACTTTCTCAAGCTCACATTGCTAGTAAGTGGAGTTTGAATTTGAACTCAGGTTTTGTGTGTGTGTGTGTGTGTGTGTGTGTGTGTGTGTGTGTGTGTGTGTGTGTGTGTGAATATCAGGTATCTTTCTCGATCATCCTTATGTTTTCAGACAGGGTCCTCACTGGACCTGGAGCTCACTGATACAGCTATGGGCTAGCAGTGATCTCCCAGGGACCTTCCTTTCTCAACCTCCCCAGTGCTGGGATTACAGGCACAGAGAGCTGTGCTGGCTTTTTATGTAGGTGGAAGGAATCCACTCAGGTCTTTACGCTTACACAGCAAACATTTGCCAACTCAGCCATCTTCTCAGCGCTCAGTTTAGTGATTTATTTGAAACTGTCCCCTACAGGGAACAAAACTCATGTGTATTTCAGTAACACGCTCTTCTCCCCACCTACTAACTCCTAGCTCTATGTAACTACTCCTAGGCCTACTGCCTGCTAATCCCACCAATTGAGAATAAGACCACTACCACAGTTTAAAGCCAAATTTGAAGCAAGCTTTAATTAAATACTGGCCAGGTGGGATTTCAAGGTGAGGGTCAGAATATTAACATTACTTATCTAAATTTTCTAGTAGCTTGGTGTTAACTTGTGTGGGAGTAAGCAGAGTTATTACATTATAATGCTCCATGGTGGTGGGGATTTTTTCCAAATAATTATTTTTTAAAGATTTATTTATTTATGCATATGAGTGCTCTATTTGCATATGTGTCTGCATGACGGAAGAGGGCATCAGATCCTATTATAGATGATTGGGAACCACCATGTAGTTGCTGGGAATTGAATCCAGGACCTCTGAAAAAGCAGACAGTGCTCTTAACTGATAAGCCATCTCTCCAGCTCCCAAATTATTTTGTTTAAAGAGGCTGCCATTTTATACATTTTCATCTTTCAAAGCCCTCACAACATTTCCCAAAGAGAAAAGCGTAAGGGAACTTCCATAACACATAGTGAGAATCATTAAAAATAAAAGTTTTCCAGGGTCCTGGAAAACTGTGATCTGCAAAGTCAGAATGCTAGAACTTTGTCAAGCAGCAATGATTGACATGCAGGCTAACCAAGAAAGAGCAAACTAGAAGTAGGTGATAATAGGTTTTCTGTCCCCCAATAATGGGTTTCTCTACCAACACAGTAAACCAGATCAAGTCGAATGGAAAAATAAGAAGTTTATTTGAGCAAAGCAATTCCCAGGTGGGTTCTCCAGCCCCAGAGATTGAGGCCAGAGAAGCTGCATGCCTGAAGTAAAGCAAGGAGATTATATAGCTTGTAGGGGATGGGTGATGATATGTCTGCCACAAGCTGAGTTTATGCCCTAGTATGGTCAAAACCTGAATACTTTAGGCAGGGACTGGGCTGCTAACTTCAGGGGAGGAGCTGCAGGTAGCCACCAAGAGTTTAGAACTGGGCTTTTTGGTGCCTTCCCTTTGTTAGAAGAGGGCAGGGTTTGGAGAGAGAGAGAGAGAGAGAGAGAGAGAGAGAGAGAGAGAGAGAGAGAGAGAGAGAGAGAGAGAAAGAAAGAAATGGGGCTTTCCAGATCAAGCAGGAGTGAGCTGGAGGTTCCAACCAAACAGGTGAGGCTTTGTTAATCCCAATGTCAAGAATAAGACCACTTCCACAATTTGAGCCAAATTTGAAGCAAGCTTGATTTGTTATTGGAGTGCACCCAAGAGCTGGCCAGCAACTGCCTCCTGAGTCGAGTTAAAGAGAGCAGCCCAGAATCCATTTCTTGGACCCCTTTTAAGGAGTAAAATCATGAGTAGTTTTATAAAAGAGAAACAATGGGGCAATGAGAAAAATTTTTTTTAAATCTTAAAAAAAAATCATGTGGTCACCATGTGATTAGGGAGGGGTCAGAGAGAGTCAGAGAGGGTAAGGGTGTTCCCCAAAACAAGTCATGGTCATGGATTGGGGAAGGTCAGGTTCCAAGAAACTGAGCAACTCAGTAAATAGAAACTTATTTTTAACAATACGGCACATGGTTCCTGCCTTCAAAATGGAGTCAGGCAGGTTCCTCATTCCCCTTTACTTATATTTCCCTGTCAAATCATTGAGGGGGATGTCTTAATAATGTTGTCGAGCAGCAATCATTCTAGAATTGTTTTTCTGACCGGTGATCAAGTTAGTGACACTTTGGAGGGTACAGGGTCCAATTATAACTAGTAGAAAGAATATTAGAAGGCCAATGAAGGGGAGAATCATTTTATCCATATTGGCCAGTCTAAATTTGTCTGAGAGATTCTGCCTATTTCTTTACATAGATCATCAAGTTGATTGTCAATAATGTGAGAGAAATCAGAGATATTAAGACACCACATTCTAGTAAATTGCTGACAACCAAGAGTATGTTTAAGTAAAAGGTAACCTATAGTAGCTGTGTTTTGAAAAACAGTTGTTCTCCGTTCTCCCTTTCTTAATTAATTTCTGCTAACATTTTTGCTGTAATACTAGTAGTTTTTGAAGTTAGACAGGCTATTGTATAAACCTCGTTGTGTACAACAACAAGTCTGGGGACAGGTGACAGAAAGGCTGTGGTGGCAGCAGCTGTAGTGGGATCTAATAGATGTGAGGAATCACCAACATTATCAGGAGGAGCTGTTGTAGTTGTTAACAGATTGTAAGGATTTGCTGAGTAAAGTAGGTGCAACACATCCTTGTAGCTGGAAGTTTTCCTGTGTCCCGCCCAGCCCTGAGGTCCCACAGCCGCTTATAAAATAATCACTCAGAGGCTTATACTAATTACCAACTGTATGATTATGGCAGGCTTCTTGCTAGCCAGCTCTTTCATCTTAAATTAACGCATTTCTATTAATCTACGCATCATCACGTGTTCTGTGGCTTTCCCTGCGTCCCATTACGTCTTATCCCACATAAACCTTGTATCCTGCCAGGAGTACAGAATGAGCATTATTTTTGCAGAAAAAGTACATCCTAAGGGCAGTTGTTGACCAAAGGAGAAGGTGTGATAAGAAGTACTCAAAAAACCAAAAAAAAAAAAAAAAAGGTAGAATTACAATAAGAAGGGACATTTGTGCAATCAAAACATAGACAATGGAGGAAAAAGACATTATCAATGGGAACATCAGCCACAGCTTTTAAAACATTAGTAGGGGCATGTTCCATTTTGTCCCCCATTATCCTTGTATAATTTTCATAAGAAACCCCTATTCCATATAAATTTCTTTTGATGAGCCCGAGAATAGAGGGATCTCTGATATAGAAGGAGTTTTCTCCTTAGCCTTTTAGTGCTAAATGGACCCAGAGATTATATTCCACATTATTAGTTACAGACA
>CABHPQ010123294.1:0-23258 GCA_902168405.1 Peromyscus aztecus
CCACCACCCAGCTTTTTGACTGACATTTTAAAGAAAGTCCATTATTCTTCCACTGGCTACATCTTGTCCAGAGACCTTAGCAGGAACTTCTGTGTGCTGATCAAAACTAAAAATCATACTTAATATTTTAACTATGTTATATAAATAAAGTCTAACCTAATAGCACTGTATCCTATAGTATTAACTACCATCAGTTTTAAAGATAACTATCATATACAGACTAGGATTAAAATCTGAGACCAGCTGATGGAAAACCTGGATCTTCCCCCATCCCTAAGGGATGAAACTACCTCCTGCATCTCATCTCCACCTAACTCCAGAAATCTTCCCACTAGGATGACATCCTGGGGGATGGTTTCTCATGGAGCACCCGGGTCCCCTGTGGCTGTGGCTACCCCTGTTTATATGAACCAGGCTCAGGGAATTGTGGGTATCTAAGCTGTCACCAACCAGAGACAGCCTGGGCCCAACCATTTGAAAAAAGAATTTAAAAAAATATCAAGTAGACCATGTTGGGAAATTAGGACTGGAAAGCAGGGTAACAATTTTGGAGGGAGGTTTGTTGCAGTTTGTAAATGTTTCATGGTGCAAAGTAGGTAGGAAAAGCTTCCATTTCTCACATGCTAAAATCTCATTGAGGAAAGTCCAGTTTTTCCATATTACACCTTAGGCTTGGAGTATAGCTCAGCATACATAAGGCTTTGAGTTTGATCCTTAGCACCACAAACATACAGATTTGCCCCAAATCCCACCCTTAATAAGCTAGTTCACCTACTCATTGTATTAAAAATCACAGCTGACTTCCTTCTGTACCTACTGTGTTTAGCATTTATGAACAAATTTGTTATAGATTATCTGGCTTTTAACCTAAATTAGCAATGAAGGAAAAAGTCGAGTGCAGACATGGAGGCCAGCCTGGTTTCAGGTCACAAACAGTGTTCTCATCTGAAACAAAAACATCAAGTGTATGTTATGAGGCCCTTTCCTCACCGTGTACTTTCTCTTTATTTTTATTGTATGCTTGTGTAGGTATATGTGTGTGGAGGGGGTGTACGTGCACATGTGTGTGCATGCGTGTGGAAATCAAGGTTCAGCCTTGGGTGGTGGCTGTCCCTCAGCATGAATATCCACTCTTTTCTTTGTTCATTTTTATTTCATTTCCCACTGAGACCTGGGGCCCTCTCCCCAGCCCTCCCCGACTCCTACATATTTTTTAGTGGACCTTTTTAAAAAAATAAAATTTACTTTATTGTAAGGAACTCACAAATAAAAACATCACACAGCTAGATTAAGGGAGCCACTGAGACGCTTCCCCATCCCCATCTGTACAACTCAGTGAACTTCTGTAGTTAGAATGGCCATTCTGAAGCTGTGGAGTTTTGCTTAGGATTTTACACTTTCATTCTTCAAGGAGGAAGGAAGGAAGGAAACTATGACAGAGCTGGAAGTAGAAAAGTCCTTAGGTTATATCCTCTTTTATGACTTATGTGTGTTTTTAAGAGCCTAATTTTTGAGTAAGACAGTAAGATATTTTCTTCAACTAAGCTAAATGTTTAAATGTATCATTTTAATGAATGAAGTTTAACAGCTGCTTGCTCTTCCTTCCTTCCCTCCTTCCTCCCTTCTTTCCTTTCTTCCTCCCTCCCTTCCTTTCTTTTTTGAAATAGGGTTTTCTAAGTAGCACTGGCTATCCTGGAGATTGCTATTCAGACTGAGAGATCTGCTTGCCTCTGCCTCCCGAGTGCTGGGATCCAGCTGTTCATTTGCTCCAATCTAAAATCCCTTCTGTACATGGACATAGAAGTTCTATTTGTATGTGATTCTAAAAGTACCCACCCCAGCTTGCTTTCTAGGTTGAGTAGACCAAGAGCCGGATTCCAGGCCTCCTGCCTCCTTGTAGCTTGTGGCAGATTATTTCCATTAATTGTCAGCAATTTTGTAGGCCAGTGAGATGGCTCTCAAAGGGACTTTCTTATCAACCTGCTCCACCCTGCCTGGGGATGGGAGAGGATTATCTCACTCTGTCTAGTGAGGGGGTGAGTGAGTGGCATGCCTGAGCAGTTGGAATGCTAGGATGCATTCAAGTCTTAGATTTCGAATTTCTGCTTCCACCCATCAGCATCTGGGAAAGATCTGGTGGCAAGGTCAGGCAGAAGCCTTGGGGACCGCGCAGAGGCAGGTACTCCAAGAAAGAGCAAGAAGGAGAAGGGGAAACTGAAACACAGGTTTCCAACAAAGAGAAGGTGAAAACTGGGAGGGAGGCCACACAGCTCAACCCAAGCTGGTTGGACAACCTTTGAGATGGACATCATATGTCAGCTTGAGCAACTGCCTGAACTCTGCTTCCCTTCCTTAGTGCATTTGAAGAATTGAAAGAATTCCTACTGAGTTAACATCTGGCCTGGCTCCAGAGTGCTAGCACCTAGCCTTAACTCATGTTGTGTTTCTCAGTTATCCTTTGTTTCTCTTGTTGCCCTGTGTGAATCTTGTCTGAGAGTCTCCCAAGGATACAAAGCTTATGCAAACTTGGTTCGGAAACCTAGAAAATTGTGGTGCCTGACACATTTGCACTTGGCATTGTATTTTCGGAAGCTTCTTTCAGATTGTTTTGAACATATGGAAATCAACTGGCTAAAGTGTAAATATGGAGAAAAATAGAAATGCCCTGGGTGAAGGGAAAGCGGTTCAATCCTTAGAGGCTGGATACCCCAGTAGCCAAGAGAAAGGCTAGATTCATTCTTAAGGTGCCTCTGAGTCTTCATTCAATGGATCCGAGTGAACCCATACACCTGCTATTTGAAGAACAATATTTAGATGACCTTGAGTCCACTCAGGTCAGCGGCATTACCACATCTGGCCCGTTTACCCCCATGATCATCTGCCACTGACCAGACACACAAAACGATAGGCTAGTCTAGACTCGGAACAAAAAAAATACTGACTGGGCAGGGAGGCTGTTTCTTTTTTCTAGCGAGAATAATGATCAGCTAGAAAAAGAAAGGTGGAACTATAAACAAGATTTCTTAAGGAATGCAGCATCTACCTCATGTGAGAGAATCATCCTTCCCATCTGTCCCTCCTCTTGACAACAAATACCCCCACACTGAACCTAGGAGTGTACTAGTCTTTTCTTTTATCAGATAAATGAGCCTGCAGCTCAGGGTCTCCACTGAGTACCTCACCTCAGCCCAGGCAGCTCGACCAACACCCCGGAACTCCTTTTCCTTGGCCTGAACAAAAAGCACAGTAAACATTTGCTGGTTGAAGCAGCCATCGTTCCCCGAGTCTCTGGGCTTTCTCCTGTAGAGTCTCTGTGTCTCCCTGGGCACCTGGAGTCTTGCCTCATGCTGTGAAATGACTCACTAGAGTATGATACTGACTCCTAACATAAGTCATGAGATTCTCTCCCGGCTCCCCTCACTGCCAGTGGCAGCTTCAGTTTGGGGGCTAGCAAGACACTTCCTAAAATGGAGAACTATGGCCCACAAGAGAAGGGATGGAGACTCCTATGGAGATCTTGTAAAGGTTTCATCACTCACTCCTCAAAGAAAAACCCCAAGTTGACTGAGAAGCTGTGAAACATCCCTTTCTGGGACAGAGAAAGGGGAAATGGAAATCAGGGTGGCCTGACAAGACCACCTCCACCTCCAAAGAGTACCTCCCCATTTCCTCAGGGCCCTGGTACCCGAGTGCGGTCCACAGAATTCTAGGACAGGGAAGATGGTTTGGACAACGTCATCTACACACTCAAGTTCAAAGGTCAGTCAGACCTCACACCAGTTCAGAAACAAGGCTCCTGACTTTCCAGCGCTCTGCTCTTTGTCGCCTCATAGACTGGTTCCTTTTAGAAGAAATCCCAGACTGTCGTTTACTTGTTAAGCTGCTGTCGATTACATGAAAATGATCAGCAGCCAGGAGAACAGGGTTTATAATGTGTTTCTCAATTCCTCTCCAAAGCAAATACACTTATATCTTTTAAAAGTTCAACTAAAAATAATTTGAAACAAAATATATAAGTATAGGCTCAAAATTCCCTAGGCCCAAGTGTCTTTGATACTTGGGTCAGATCGGAGACCCAGGCTTAATCGCTGGAAGTCAATCATTCTAAATTTAGCTGGTTGAAGTCACCTTTCCTCTATTTGGTTTGCAAAGAAACATCTCATGAGTTAGCATGAACAGCTAAAAATAAGCCGCAAGTTTCGTTTTCTGTTGTTCAGCCTGGCTTCGAAACAAAACCGTACAAACCTCGGGATTGGTCGAGTAGTACGAAAAGTCAGCAATTCAAACTGCTTCCTTTCCTGTCCTGATGACCAACTCACCATCAGGCCTGAAAACCTCACACCTCTGTCCCTCCCG
Source organism: Peromyscus aztecus (assembly GCA_902168405.1). Lineage (NCBI taxonomy): Eukaryota > Metazoa > Chordata > Mammalia > Rodentia > Cricetidae > Peromyscus > Peromyscus aztecus. Next base: position 4,357 of record CABHPQ010123294.1, read on the forward strand.
TGGTCTTGAAATGAATCATACACACGCATAAATAAGACATGGCAGGAAACTAGGGGCTGAGGCTAGTAATGAGGGGTGGGGGCAGCGGCTTGTATGTGGACACATCATCACTTCCGCACAGAGTGCCTCATACACTTCAGCCTGAGTCTCAAGTGACGCCGGAGGCCCTTCTACAGGGCCAAGGAATAAATAAGACGTAGGTTCCGTGACGACAGGTTCTGAGGTGTTGAGCTCAGAGTCTCCCTTGACCCAAATGCCCATGTTCTTATGCAACTCCATACTGCAGACCCAGGCAGCTCACAAGTTCAATTTCAAAACCGTCTTTTCAGGGCCAAGTCGGGCGAAAAGGTGTTCAACCGTAGTGCCTGTGCTTCAAAGGGAAGGCAGCCACCTTGCTCACCCTGGAGCACTCAGCCGTCTTCATGCCCGGCGAGCAGCGCTGGGAAAAGCAAGCTCTCAGCTAAACAAGATTGAAAGGGGGCGAAGAAGGGTTAATCTCCCTCCATTAAGGAGGGGCCCCGCTTGGTGGAGGTAAAGAGAATCATCTGTATGAAGTGCAGAGCCGTCAAAGCACATTCTGGAAATGAAATTATGGTGCAGGGTGAGAAGAGTGATTGTCCTGATTTTCACTGTGTGGCCATTTCTTAGATCTTGGGGTCTTTACTTAGCTTTGAAGTTACAGCCTCAGGGAGGGGGAGGAGGGCATGTTCGCACTGAGAGCAGGACTATCTGAGCTGTGATTCCATGCAACTGGGCTGTCTGGGAGCAGAGGGTGAGGCCACAGCTGCCAGGAGACTGGACAGGCCTATCCAACCACAAGTCAGACACCAGCCACATAAACAACAGGAGAGTCACTTCCCCAGGGTAGGAAATGTCCTCTGCTTCTTCTTTTTCATTTTGAAAAACTTTTTAAAAAATTTATTTTATTATTATTATCTTACACATGTGTGCATGTGTGTGTACGTGCACTCAGAAGTATGTTGGATCTCTTAGAGCTGAACTTACAGATGGTTGTAAGCTGCCTGACGTGGGTACTAGGACTCAACTCGGGTCCTTTGCAAGAACAATACATGTCCCTAAGCCCTGAGTTATCGCTCCAGACCCTATTTTATTATTTTTAATTATGTATGTGTATATGTATATATGTGGACACAGAGGCCAGAGGCGTCAGATCCCCTGGAGCTGGAGTTATATATGGTTGTGAGCTGCCTGACCTGGGTGCTGGGAATCAAACTTAAGTCCTCTGGAAGAGCAGCAAGCATCCTTAACTGCTAAGCCATCTGTCCAGCCTCCTATTTTGAAAAACAAAAGTTTAAGAAATTTTAAAAATAAATTTTTCTGTCTTTTTTTTGGAAATGGGGAGAAGTCTCAAGAAGTTACAGAAGCAGCATAGGAAGGGTGGTGACACACACCTGGGATCCCAGCAGAGGCAGGAGAATGGGGAATTAAAGTCTAGCCTGGCCTCAGGGTAAGACCCTGCCTTGAGTAAGGAAATGGATAGAAAGTGTGGTACTCCCCAAGTGGGGTCTTACAAACGGTAGGACACCGACTCTGAGTTCAGAGATGGAGCTTATCTGATGTGTCTGGCTTTCACATGAGTTCTGTAACGTGCTCTCACATACAGCATCGACACAACCAGCACACAGATTAGTCTGTCACTCCCACTCCTTTAGAGTCACATACCCACCAACCCTGGACCTGGCCGCCATGGAGCTCACCTCCCTCGCTGTGATTTAGTTCCTTAGGAAGTATTCTCTGTATATGTAACCCTCTGAGATGAGCTTTCTTTCACCCTATGTAAGGCCCTTCTGATCCATTTAACTTGTAGGCAAAAAGGTGCCCTTTTCGTGGACAGTGTTTCATACTCTACGGTTGGCTGCCCATTCGCTTGTTGAATGAAGACTCTTTGGCTGGCTTTTAGACTTTAGGTGTTACATGCAAAGCCATGGATATTTATATACAGACCACTGTGCAAACACAAGCTTTCATTTCTCTTGTGTAAGTATCCAGGAGTGGATTTGCTGGATCATATGGAAAGAATGTTTTACTTTGTAAGAAAACTATCAACTGTTTCAAAGAATGGCTGTACCATCTTACATTCTCACTGAAAAGATACAAGGCATCCAGTTTTCCCATGCCCTGGCCTGCCCTTGGTGACAGTAGTATTTTCTTTTCTTCTTCTTTTTTTAAAATACTTTATTTATTTTTATTTTATGTGCATTGGTGTTTTGCCTGCACATATGTCTGTCTGAGGGTATCAGATCCCCTGGAACTGAGTTACAGACAGTTGTAAGCCGCTATGTGGGTGCTGGGAATTGAACTCAGGTCCTCTGGAAGAGCAGTCAGTGTTCTTAACTGCTGAGCCATCTCTCCAGCCCCCGACAGCAGTATTTTCTATTGAGCCATTCTGGTAGATATATAGAGGCTCCTTTTGCTGATGTACAATAAAACAGGAATAATGTTTGGGACTACTGATCCTGGGTAGGATGGTCACTAAAATGCTCTCACTGCGTTGGCTTTCCTGGCAACTGTCAACACGGCAGTTTATGTTGCCTGGCATTTCGATAATGGGAAATTGCTGGTCTCTTGTCTGGGGTGAGCCTTCAGGCTTGCTCAGGTGTTCCTGGCTGTGGTGATGGATATCCCCATGAGGAGCTGCTAAACCTCTTTGAGCCAGTGACCCCTTGAACTAGTGGTACCTGCTTCTATAGGACAAGAAGGGGGATACAAATTTATGAAGAAGGGACAGAGTTTTCTTGGGCTAGAACCTTCCTGCTGCTATGGTCATAGACTGTGTAGATGCCCCTTTTCATGGTGGAGGTGGGGCATGGAGTCGATACAGATGAGTAAGAGGAGGGCCACCAGCAGTACCTGCCAATCAGAGGACCTACTGAACACTTTTTGCCTTTGGGCTTTCTGCTCTATGACCACATAGGATTCTCCAATGGGATGTATAAACCCTATCTAGATGTCATGGAACTCTGATTTCTCTCTCCCACCGCTTAGGTGTATAGAGGCACCATCCTCACCAGTTTCTTAGCCTGAGGATGCAGTCCTTTGAGTGACCAGAATGTCCTGTATCAGAAGATGCCTCAGCCATGAAAGTTCTGAAGGGGAGCTGCAGAGGTGGCTCAGTGGTTAAGGGCACTGCTCTTGCAAAGGACCTGGGTTTGGTCCTAGCACCCACATGGTGGCTCACAACCATCTCTAGCTCTACTTATAGGGGATTTGAGGCTCTCTTCTGACTTCTGAGGGCAGCAGGAATATCCATTCATGCCAGCAAACACTCATATGCATAAATTAAAATAAATCTAAAAAATGTTTGTTTGTTTGTTTGTTTTGAGACAGAGTCTTACTATGTAGCTCTGGCTGTCCTAGAACTCACTCTGTAGACCAGGCTGCTGGCCCCAAACACAGAGATCTGCCTTTCTCTGTCTCTTGAGTGCTGGGATTAAAGGTGTGCACCACTATGCCCAGCACTAAAAAAAAAAAAAAAATTAAAATTTTCAAGACAACAGGAACATGAAGCTCTTATAGTGCAGACATAGTGAGGACATGGATTAATTACCCTAGTCATCCCTGGACTATTAGTCTTCATCAGCTGAGCCCCAGACTTGAGGGAGAGCATAAACACCACTAGAATCCATGCTTATCATAGCTTGCACTCATACATTTGGACTAGAAAGTCAAGAATCAAGAGTTACCAATGGGGATGAGGACAGCCCTTGGGCGATGGGGACATGTGCAGAAGTGGAGACACTTGGTGATAACATCAGCTTCCGGGATGTCTAAGCATGGAGATGGGCACAGCTGAAGCGCTACTGTTGGGTTTTGTTCTTCACCAGCTGAGGGTGTGGACATGGAGAGGCACAGAGGGATTACACGGAGGTTTATGGTATCTGAATGTGAACAGGGGGACCTTTGACAGGGGAGCAGGCTGTAAGGTAGAATTTGAAAGGCAAACAACAGCGGCACACGTCTTTAATCCCAGCACTCAGGAGGAGGCAGGGACAGGTAGATCTCTGAGTTTGAGGCCAGCCTGGTCTACAGAGACTAGCCAGGGTTACACAGAGAAACTCTGTCTCAAAACAAACAAAAAAACAAACAAACAAAAAAACAAAATGAAAGGCAGATGACGGGATATGCCCCTTTGGCAGTTGAGGCAGGAGAATGAGAGGAAGTGTGGGGCTATCAGGAACCATCATGTGACTGGTGGGTGTGGGTTAATGGTTTCTGCAGTGTTGTTCGGATGCAATGGGCCATTAGACTTCCTCTCAGATGATAGAGCTTTTAAGTCTTGCTTGGGTTTGCTCAACAGGTTCTCTGTGACTACTGTTTCTCCGGTTCCTAAGTTTCCATGCTCCAGTCCCTGCTGTCTGGCTGACTGTTCCCACTTTCCCGGTGAGAAGGCTCAGTCACAGCCCCTTTCAGATTCCACAGACACCTCCCATGGCTGAGAACTTCATCACAGTCTTCCAGGGGGTGGGATCCACAGGGTCTCCACACCAAACCCTTGCTCTGTCTTCTTTTCCGTTCATGTCTCCAGACCTGAGATCTGCCCACACACTCAAGCTTGGCACTAGCCACAATGCTGCTCTGCTGTCCTAGTTTCTGCCCCTAGACCCATTGTGGCTCGGTTCTGCAGGAAAGTAGCTTATTGATGCTCTCTGAATGTCTGTCCTAGCTCCTCCTAAGTCCACTTCAGGGCTCAGAGATCACAGGGTCTGGCATCACTAGGTGACCAAGAGGATGACCTGGGCCCCTCCTGAGGTCCAAACTGTACGTGTGTACCCTGAGGTATGACCCCACCTATCAGAGAAGAGACACAGTCTCCTCGGCTGAGGCAGGAGCCCCTTCAGGAGTTGGCCTTCTTGTTGGCTCCTTTTGTCTGCTACCAGAAGGTTGGCCATCTTTGGGTCCTTCGTCTGGGTCACCCTCTGCCAATAAATCTCTGGGTGATCATTAGGAGGCAAATGATTATGTTTACAGTACTGCTCTCATATTTACAATCAGCTTTCCTGGTTCCCTAGCTAATAATCATCTTCATGCTGTAACATACCAGATAAAGCTGAAACTCAGAAGCCAAAAAGAATCTTTAGTTTCTCATTCGGATGTGTGCTCTGGTTTGGGACAGTTTTTCCTCCAGAGTCTATGTGCTGGAGGCTTGGCCCTCAGGGTGGCAGTGTTGAGGCAGTGGGACCTTTAAGAAGTGAGGCCCTTGGAAGGGAACTGGGTCACGGGGGCACTGCCCACTGAAGGGATTATTGCCGGTCTTGTGAGATGGGATTAGTTTCCCTGAGAATGGTTGCTGTAAATAGGCCTGGCACCTCTCCTGGATCCTGCCTCTCTATCCAACAGGTGCTCCCACCATGGTGACGTCATTTGCCTAGAGGCCCTCACCAGAGGAGAGCAGACGTTGGCACCGTGTTCTTGAACTTCCAGAATTATAAGCTAGATAAATATCTTTTGAATGATATTTTTATCTACCAGGTGTTTCGTTATAGCAATACAAATGACTATGACAATACACCAGCTCAGAGTTCCCTAACTTTCTTCTGGGTAATAAATGCCTATGGAATTGATTAGGTATCAACGAGACAACGTGTAAGCAGTTCAGGCTTTGATGTCTAGGAGAGTAGGAAGTGTGTGTTAAAATGTATATTCCCGATAGTTGAAAGAGAGCAGGTGATTCTCAGACATGGTTAGTCAAAGTCTCCGTGGAGCGATATGGATACATCTGAAATGTCTGGGACTGCCACCAGAGCCTCTGTTGTCACCGGGACCTAGGAGCATGCATTTTCATCCCCGTTCGCTCGAAGGGGACCAGGTTCTGAAATAGACACTGATGCTTTTCTGGAACAGGATTTACTAATCGGTGACCTCAAAAACAGATTGTTCAACTTCACACTTCACTTTCTGGGCATTTGTCTGAAATTGCCCACAAGGATTTACCTTCCAGAGTGTTTACATATTTGTAACAGTGGTGCACCAGAGACAATCAAAATATCCATTTAAAAAATGGCTAAATTAAAATATGCCCATGCAAAGATAATAGTCATTAAAAACAACAAAAACCAAAACTAAAACAACAACAAACTAAAAAGCAGTTTGTCTTATATGGAATGGAAGAAGGAAGAGAAGTGTTGAAATGAAGTTGAAAGTCCAGCTGGGCATGGCCCAGCTGCAGATGGAGGATGCAGCCTGTCCCTGGGGAAATCTAAAGCTTCTTCTTTCACAAGACACCTTGGTATAGTTGATACCACAAACTTTAGTCAACGAGAAAGGCCTTTCACAGACCTCTTCCTTCCTCCTGTGACTCGAGATGATGGCCTATGAGATTCTGGACAGAAGGGTGACCCCCATCACATGAGACAGACTGACTGAACTCTTGCCTGTAGCTTAGGAAGTACAAGATCAGTGCATCCAGGAGGGTTAGTGGCACCTGTCAACTTGACAGGTTCTAGAGTCGCTTAGGACTCAGGCCTCCGGGTATACCCGTGACTATTTACAAGTTAGCCTCTGAGAATGTCTGTGATAGAATTTATCTTGATCAGGTTCATTCTTTCGGGAAGACCCATCTTAATTATGGGCAGGACCATTCCCTGAGTGGGAATCCTGTACTTCATGAAATGGAGAAGGCAGACTGAGTAGGACCGTTCATTATTCTCTGCTCCCTGCTTGTGGATGTGCTGTGTCCGGCTGCTCCAAGTTCTCGTTGCCTTGACTTTCCTACCACAATGGACTATCCCAGACTGTGAGGCAAAATAAATCCCTTCTGCCTTAACTGCCTTTTGTCAGGGCATTTTATCACAGCCACAGAAAAGTAACTAAGTTTGCTTCCATGAAGTGGACATCAAGCCGCCTTGTTCCAATGTGCTGGACCCTCAGTAGAATTCCAGGAACCATCTCTTGGCACAGAGAGGAATCAACCAGTTTCTCTCAAAGACTTTAGTGAAGCTGGTGGCCTTTTGAGCCTCTGGCCCACAGTCAGGCCTTATCAAGGGGCTTTGAAGTAGTCGTACCTTGTGTTTTGGTTAGACATATAGCTAAGGATCACAGATTTGAGGCGATTCAGAGAGAATTTTTCTTTTTTCAAAACAGCTGTACTTCATAGCAATCTGCAGATCAAAGACACCAACACTGACCGTGCAGTGGCAATGGTTCTCACAAGCACACTAACTTAGCCTTTGCGTTCCTACGTTGGCCAAACCATTCTGCACATGAAACCTCACTCACTCTAAGGGTCTCAACACTGTAGTTTAAACAGAACAAAACATTGCTTTGGAGGTGAGAAGGAGCTTTAAAGTTCTGGTAAAAACCAGAGGCTTCTTGAGTTAACAATAAAACCCCAAAGTCTTTTGTGTGGTGTTTTCCAAATTGGTTCTTGACGAGAACTAGGGGATTTCAGTGTGAGAAATGACAAAGCCCAATTACTATGAATTCTTAGCTTTCGTAAATATGACGTGAGCTCATTGCAAAATTCTCTAAAAGGGGTAACAGGGCATTCATAACGCTGACTTCTCCAGGAAGAAGGGAGTTAGCACGTCTGTGCTTTGAGAACGATAAAACCCCTGAGGTCAAATAACCAAGCAGCCCAGATGTTGCCCATGTGAGGCTGCTGTGTTCAACTTGTCAGTGTGCATCGTCGATAAACAAGGTCAGGCAAACATTTTCAGGTGACCTAACTCTGCAAAGACAGTGGTGTCTCCAATGTGAATTACACAACTCATGTAATTAAAGTGGAAAAATAATAAAATATGAGATTAAAGTGAAACAGACTTATGAAAGCCTTTTTTTCCTGTGAAATCTATTTTGATGCCATTTAAAAATGTCAAATATTGGGGCTGGAGAGATGGCTCAGAGGTTAAGAGCACTGGCTGCTCTTCCAGAGGTCCTGAGTTCAATTCCCAGCAACCACATGGTGGCTCACAACCATCTGTAATGAGGTCTGGTGCCCTCTTCTGGCATGTAGGCAGAATACTGTATACATAATAAATAAATAAGTAAATAAATAAATCTAAAAAAAAATGTCAAATATTAAAATATGAATTGTGTCCTTGTACACAATCCTGCCTTGCTGCTGATGTCTCTGAGGTCACCCCACCTGCTGTCCTAACACTGTCAAGTGGTCATGAGGCTCTGTGGCTTTCTTTCAGGCATTACATGTTTACAGGAGTGAAATTCTGGTTTCTCGATTTGATGGTCCCGCATCCCTCCTTGTCATACAGTGTAGCTAGAAATGTTAGAAATCCCTTCTGTATCCATTTGGCATGAAATATGTATTGAGGGGATCCTATCAGATGGTAGCTGAAATTAACAAGCCATGATTAGTCAGTGTGAAGGTTTGAATTTGAAATGCTCCCTCATGGGCTCATGGGTTGCACACAGGGACCTCAGCTGGTCATAATACTGGGAGGTTCTGGAAGCTTTGGCAGATGGAACCTGGGAGAAGCAGGTGAGTGAGGGCATGTCGTCACAGCTGGACTCTACCCTGGTCCCTCCATAGATCTCTTTCTGCTTCCCAGCTACAGTGAGAAGCTCCTCTGCCACACATTGCCACTGCCACAACATTCTGCTCAGGAGCACAAACCTCGACAACCATGGAGTGAACTCTCTGGAACCGTGAGCCTAAATAAATGTCTCCTCCTCCAGTCATTCTTCCAGGCATCTTGTCACAGTGTGAGAAAGTAACCAATGCAGCCCATCTCCTAAGTGAGTGGATCGTGAAAACACTTGTCCTGACTGTGGCCTTGGGCTCTGTGTTTCTTGAAAAACTGTTAAGCTGGGACTTTGGAGACCTTGTGCTCATCTTCAACTTACTCCTTCAGATGTCTGCTTCCAGCAGGCAGTGCATTCCCACACTCAGTACGTTTTACTCTTCACTCCCTCGTCATCCCAGACTGCTCAGCAGACACTCTACGTCCTCAACAACCCCAGAAAGTGGACTTTCAGAGGTGGAAGTATTTGTGAAAAACAAGAAACCATCAACTTGTTATTTATTCAGCCCACTCCCAATCTGAAGGGACTAACGGCAGTCTAAGAAGCTGTCCAATCAGCCAGATCTTCCCACACAATGGACAATGCTCACTCTTCAGGGTGGGAATGTGGGAGCCAGGAGTAGCAAGTCCAGTGGCAACATTTAATCTCCTTAGATAGATATTGACCATGAAACTAGAGAACTATGTACCATGCAGCCCGGGCACGATACTGGAACCCTTTCCTAACATTTACCAGTGAGAAGAGAATTCTACAAAGACCAACAATGGCTAAAAATCTATATAAATGATAAAGTGAGACAAGGCTCTCCAAACAGGGCCCATACCTTTGCCCCTCTTGTTTCAGTAAATGAGACTTCCTGAAAAGAAACACCCAGAATTACACACCAGGTATAATTTTTTATATTTTGTGGGTTAATGCATTAATGTTCCTGCCCAGGTCTTTCATAGTCTATATTAAAATATTTTTCAAATCGTTTTATTTGAAGGTCTCTTCTTAGAGGACCCCTCTCACTAGCTAAGCCTCGCGGGGGCCTGGTACAGATGGGGTAAAACAGTCTCCCAAAGTCTCCAGGACCAGGCAGAACCGTGAGCTCAGGACTCCAGGAACATTCCTATAGATTACCGCAGCTCATAGTCATGGGAGCAGAGTCCCACTGAGAAATTCCAGCTAGTTTGCTTGACTCAAGAACACGAAAGGAACAAAGCCAGGAAAGACCTAGAACGAGAGAATAGAGGGAGGGAAAACAAGGGGGAGATGTTCTTCTTGTTTTACTGGCCACTGGCAACAGGGATGTGTCTACCTCAAATCTTAGGATTAGAATGGACAGAGGCATCTTGGGAAATTTCTCTCACTGTTGTTTCCCTCATGGCCAGATAAAACCCTCAGGTATCCAGTAGGGAATTCTACATGTCTCCTGATTTTTGCTGTTGTTTTGAGGCAGGGTCTTGCTGTGTAGCCCTGGTTGGCCTGGAACTCACTACGTAGACCAGTTGGCCTTGAACTCATGAGCAACCCTCTTGCCTCTATCTCCTGCCTGGGTTTACAGATGTGCACTCTATATGCTTGGCATTCTAATCTGCTTTTCTAAGATTAATTTTTATTTTATGTGTATACACCTGCTACTCATTTGTCTGGAAGTATGTTTGTGAACCATGTGTATGCCTGGTGCCCAAGGAGCCCAGAAGAAGGCATTGGATCCTCGGGAACTAGATAATCCCAGATAGATCCAGTTCCCGAGCCCCCATGTATTCTGGGAACTGAACCTGACCTCTGCAAGGGCAATGAGTGAGCTTTCTCTCCAGCCCATCATCTAATCCACCACTACCAACCCCCACCACAAGCATTACTCTACTCTACAAGCCTTATATTTGAGCATTTCCAAGTTTTCGCATTCAATGCCGAAGAGAATTACCTTTCTCTAGAACCTTTCCACAGTTGTCTCTGGGAAGTGGCTGCTCTGTGGTTAGTTAGCTATAGTCATGTGCCTGGGTTTTAGCTAATGGCATGTGAAGAACGGTGACATGTACCGCTTCCACCCATAAGAACCTCCCACGACGTACACTCTTCCGGTTCTTTGCTTTTTCTACTGCCGACAAAGATGCGCCCTGGTGACTTTGAAAACCACATGCTGCAGATAGCAGAGCCTCCTTCAAACTTTGAATTTCTTTGCTTTTGTTAGTGTTTGTTGATCATCAAACCAAGGGACTTGGGCACTTTGGGCAAGGAGTACATCCCCACTGAACTGCATCCCCAGCCTTGCATCCGAAGGGATGCATGAAAGAGAGTTACCCCAGCTAACCTGCACTATCACGTGATCAAGGAGTAAACTCTATTGTGTTAGAGCCAATCTGTACTTGGGGTCTATGGTAGCAATTAGCCTATTGTGACACGCATCCCCTTTGACACAGCTCTTGTCATTGTGTGCAGAAGTAGCTGTGCCCTGTCCCCTTTTCTTTATTATCCTAAAAACCACACACACAAAAAAAGTAGGATTAGAGACTTAAAAGTAGGGACTCTTTAGGGACAGATGACACTCACCCAAGTATTTGTCACACAGCACTCAGTTTTTTTTCAGCCAGAGGAACAGCAGGCTGGCACAGCCTCTCTTCAGGACAGCCTGATCTGTAAAATTATATTTAAAAAGTAAAACACAAGACCTACCAAACATATTAAAGTGTGATAGATAATCTCAAACGATGTTAGTTCACGAAAGAATTTGTGTTTCTCGCTAAATGACAAACTTCTGCATTGCCTTAAAGTAAGGGCTGGTCTCTAAAATACAGGCCACCACATTAGCGTCTGAAGGACAGACTTCATGTGCTGAGGCGAATGCACAGAACAGAGACGCTCACTCAGGAGGGGGACTTGAGAAGCCGGAAGAACTGAGATACCGCTCTGTGCCTGTCTGTTCTGAGGCTCTCACGCACGTGAAAAATATTTTTTCATAGAAACTGAAATTTCTTGAGTAGAAACTTCCAGAACTCATAAATGACAGGTTATGCAAAGACCTAGGAGTCTTTGGATGAAATTAAAACAGATGAACAGGTGAACTGCGTTTCACCTCTGCTTAACGTCCCCGTGGCAACGTAAGTGAAAATGAAAAACTGTAAACAGGACAGCAAAGAGATAATGGAGGTCACCAGCCAGAGCGCGGAACATGCTCGTAAGGCAGGCAGGCTGTGAACCCTTACCTACCAGGACTGCCATGATCCCTCCCCCACCCCACCCCGCCCCCGGCCAAGTGTGAAAATACTGTTTGGCTAACAGAGCACACGTTTGCCTAGAATGGGACTTGTGTTAAGTCTGATCTCCCCATAGAAGATCCAGGAAGCAAACTGTCCAGGACCCCAAACAAATATTTTGGCCTCCTTCTTGAAACAGAGCTCAGGTGGGCCGAGAAAACAAGAAGCCTGAACCCCGTAGGGCATTCTCCCCAGGGTGTCAGCATGAGTAGCTTTTGTTTATACGTTCATTCTTGTTTGGCCCCATGGGGGAGAGAGAGAGCAGGCCCCTTTGAGGCTGCATTTAGAGGGTGTCCCAAAGGCAGTCCCCATTCCCCCCTCAGGGCCAGGGCCTGCCAGGCCTGGCTCTGAGGAGCAAGATGGCGCCCACAGTGTTGGGCCTTGACTGAGGGGTCACTTACTCAGAGGTGCTGGCTCCTCTGAAGCCCAGACGCTGCCAGCTCCCTGGGCTCAGCAGCCACTGCATTCCTCCTCTGGATTCCTCAACTCCTGGTTGACATCTGCGCCACGTAATTTTCTCATGATGTCACTCATTCTGACTGCTTGCAGTCGATTTACAAGTAAAGCCCTCCTTAAGGCTTGAAGAAGAAGAAGAAAAAAAAAAATTAAGGTGGACTGTGGGGAAATGGAGAGAGTACAGCAGAGGCCTCCCTGTTTGGAGATTTGCTGCAGCTATGAGAACCACTCCCTGGTCAGGTTCCTGGCTGCAGACGGAGGCCAGTGGCAGGGCGTGGGTGACGTCAGGGCCAGGCCTGAGTCATAGCCAGTGGCCCGGCTGCCCTGCCACTCGGAAAGGGACAAAAGGAACCTTTGATGTCCAGAGGCCCTCCTCTCTCGCGCACAGGCTGGCTGCACTGAACAGCAGGCCAGAACATTCCAGCTGTCTCCCCCCCCCCCCCGCCCCTCCCCCTTCCGGAACAGTCCCAGACAGATTCAACAAGGCCGCCCTGAAGGACATCGCCCTCCTGTACAGCTAAGGCATGGCCACGCTCTGTAACTGAGAAGAAGCAGGGAAGGACAGGGTTCCCCCCAGGACCCTCTCACTTCCCGTCTGTCATGTGCCTTCCGCCTTGTGGTGCTCACCTTAGCACAGAATTCTAACGGTGGTATTTAAAGACTCCGAAAGATGAACTCACTCACTGTCGCCATCCCCGGGGCAGCCTCCAGTGCTCAGGGTGTGTCTGCGTGTGCTGTGGAGGCAGACCTCACTCAGGTCTCCGCTGTTCCTCCTGAGTCTAAGTGGCTTTCCTCTTAGAAGACATAGTCATACCCCAGTACCTGGCATGAAGCTCACTAAGTACGCCATGAATGAGTGAATGAATGAATGAATGAATGAATAGGCGGAATCTTTAAAATAAATGTGGAGGGCATATATTGAAAACTTACAGTGAATGTTTAAGTCTCCATGGTAAGTACTTTATGATAATATTTCACTTACTATCTTGACAAAGCTGTGGATGAGGAAATAGATAGGTGAGGAAATGTGTTCTCAGAGAAATAAAGACCTTCTTTGATGTCTCACAGCTAATCAGTGGCAGAGCCTGGGCAGTCAGACCTCCCATTCTCTTTTAGCCTCCATGTTGAGAGGCTGGGGTGAATGAAGGAAGACTGACTGATGTACTTTCCAGGAGAGGAAAGAAAAGAAAAAGACAGTCTGGAAACCTGACCCTACAAGAACATGACAGAACCATCAGGTGTGCTCTGCCTAGGTGAGGTAGAGGTCTCCTGTCCTCTTGATGGGCCAATGCCACCGCCGAGGAGTGACAAGTGAGCGGTCTGTCCGGAGAAGCTGGAGGCAGATGGCAAAGCCAGGCAAGCCTGGTGGCCCAAGCTCTGGTGTGTGGTGAAGAGCCCCAGTGGGCGGAGCACTGGCTCCATGTGCAGAGGTGGAGGACCAGTGAGGTTAAAGGGATGAGTCTGCGCAGGTAGGAACGCCAAGGGGAAAGGGACACGCCAGTGCTCCCGAGAACTGGGAGGCCAGATGAGGAGTTGAAACAACAACTGTGTTTTCAGAGGATGAGAAGGGACCTATACCTAACAGTCTTATATTATCTCTGCCCCACTGGGAACAGCCCTGGGAATGGCCAGGACACAGCAGGAGCCCCAGCCATGCTCTGCTGTCACACCAAGGCAAAGGGGTGGCAGGAAGAACATCTGCTCAGGAGTTGGGACCCTGTCAGGATGAGCTCCTTGGCACCTTCTCCGTGGTGGCTTGTGATTCTGTCTTGTACTTTTCCACGACTCTCAAATGCCTCATTTTAAGAGGAAGACAAAAGCCAGGAATTTCCAGTCCTTGGGGAAAGGGGCTGGAGACTTTGGTCTCAGTAATAATGTGGTCTCACAGCATTTCCTCGCTCTCTGGAGGCTGGGCAGGGAGACCTCTCTCCATGGCTCACAGAGTCTGTTTTGGATGGCCAGGAGGCACCATGTGCTTACCTTTTCATGAGGGCTCTGCTGGACGACACTCAGGAATCACACTTGGTGGTGGAGTTTAGATCTCTAGGCAGGTGGAATTAGCAGAGAATTTCCGAGGAGAAACCCGCACGCGCGCTTTTCTTCAAGGGAGCAGTGATAACAGGTCAGTTTGGCTGGCAGTGTCCACCAGAGCCTGACCTTGACCTGAGGAGGGCATTGGGAGTTTCAGGCTTGTATGGTAGAAGGTTTATTTATCCATTTCTGCCCTGTCTACAGAAATACCACTGGATGCCTCCCTGCTCTGTTTCCCCTGGGCCTTGGTGGCCTAGCATGCTCCACGGACCATGGTCTTTATTTCTTTAGTAAGAAGACTAGAGGTTCATTATTTCCCACTGTGCCTAGTGATAATGCAAACAAAAGAGGGAAAGAAAATAATAAGCAGAAATGATCCGTAAACTTAAGCGAGCAGCAGATCCTTGTGTTTCAAGCACTGTGGTTGATACTAATGGGGATGGGGGCGGGGATAAAGTCAGGGAATTGGGCAGACCTTCCACTTAGAGACACAGAGAAGTGGCCTCAGGAGTTCTTCTTGCCTGTACCTCATCTGGGAAACCTACTTGGCTACAATAATATAACTGTCTACTGCTAATTTTCTGGAAAACCTTTAAGGGTTCAAGGAATTCCTCAGACCTCTCATATTTGCTGCCTCCAGTTTCTCCCTCCTCCTTCAGTCTTTTTAAAAACACAATTAAGAGATAATTTACCTAGCAGAAAGTTCACCCACTCAGAGTGTGCAATTCGATGGATTTTAGTATACTTGCATATATTTGCATATATTTCATATGTTTACATACTTTTGTAACATTTTTGTCACATATCCCCTGCAGAGACACATTGTACATTTTAGCCACAGGCAACCATCAACATACCTTCCAGCTCTAAGGATTTCCCTCCTCTGGACATTTCACACAAATGGAATAATGCAGTACATGGCCTGTCGTTGACTGGCTTCTTTCATTTAGCATGATGCCATCAAGGTGTGTCCATGTGGTAGACTATTTCCTTCCCTATTCCTTTTATGTCTGAATAGTATTCTATGGCATGAATATAAGACATTTTGTTTATTATCTTTGAATCAGTTGATGAAAGTTTGAAATGTCCCACTAGTTGGTTTGGTTTTTTTGTGCAGCACTGAAGATTGAACCTAGAGTATCACACAAGCTGGGCTCTACCACTGAGCTATATCCCCAGCATTAAAAAAAAAAATCCTTTCTTCTATGTCAAGCTGGTCTTGAGTTCACCCTGTGTCCCAGGCAGACTTTGAACTTAGAGCTCTACTACATCAGCCTCCCGAGTGACTGAAGTTACAGGTCTGTAGTACAATTACAACTCACTTTTAAACTATCATGAACAATATTGCCATGGACACTGGTGTACAATGTTGTTGTTGTTGTTGTTGGTGGTGGTGGTGGTGGTGGTGTGTGTGTGCGCGCGCGCGCATGCGCGCACATACATGCATGCATGCATGCATGCTTAAGTTTTTGTTTCTCTTGGGCTGATGTCAAGGAGTATGATTGCTTAGCTGTGTTAGTTACTTTTATTGTTGCTATGAATGTATGATAGGGAAAAATTAAGAAAATATCCATTGTGGCTCACAGTTTCAAAGGGTTCAACCAATGGTTGCTTGGCCCCGTGTACTTGGGTAGTAACATCGGGGTTCTAGGAACGTGTAGCAGATAAAAAGCAGAGAGGAGGGAGGGAGAGCCTGGGGGACGGCTCAGTCAGTCAAGTGTTTGCCAGGTACACATGAGAACCAGAGTTTGGATTTCTAAAACCCATGTTAAAACAAAACAAAATAAAAAAACAGCCGAGCGTGGCAACCACCTGCAATCCCAGAGCTCCGGGAGCAGAGACAGGGGAATCTCTGTGGCAAGTGGCTATCTAGACTGGTTGGAACTGGCGGGCTTCAGGGTCAGTGAATCAGTAAATGAAGTGGAAAGTGGTTGAGGAAATCAATGTCAACTTCAAGCTTTCATGTGTCCATGCACACACATGTGCACATGCACTCCCACGTGTCCACACACATATACACCATGTAGATACACATGCAGAACTAAACCCAAATCTAGTATGTAAGGATTTTAGAAGAACGGGAAGAAGAGAAGTCCAGCTACAAGATATCCATAGGGCCCACCCCACTGATCTACTTCCTCCAGCTGAGACCTACTCCCTAAAGTTCCCAGAACCTCCCCAAATAGTGCCACCCACTGGGGACCTAAGGCTTTCACATATGAGCCTGTGGGGACATTTCATTTTCAAACCATGGCACGGAAGATGTGGAAACTCTATGCTTAACGTTTCTGAGGAAGCTTTTGAACTGTTTTGCAAAATGCCATCTCCTGTTACACTCCCACCGGTCATGTGTGAAGTTTCTGATTTCCTGGTATCCGCATCACTAGTTCATTGTCTCTTTTTGATTATAGCCATCCTAGTAGGCGAGCTATGGTGTCCCGCTGTGGCTTTGAATTATATCTACCTCAGAACTAATGACGTGAAGTACTTTTCATGAGCAAGCTGACCATTTGCATATCTTCTCTAGAGAATTGTCTGTTCAAATCCTTCATCCGCCCCTAAATTGCCTTTTTGTGTGTGTGTGTGTGTGTGTTTTAATCTTTGAGTTGTAGAGGCTCTTTATATTTTAAGTCTATTCTGGATATAAATCCTTTATATTTCATATTATCTCCCTGTCTATGGTTGTTTTATCACATGGTTTAAAAAATATTCATTATTTTTTATTTGTGTGTGTGTGTGTGTGTGTTTGTAAATATCATGTGTGTACAGATGCCCTCAGAGGCCAAAAGAAGGTGTTGGGGCTGAAATTACAGATAGTGTGAGCCACCTGAAATGGGTACAAGGAATTAAACTCAGATCCTCCAAAGGAGCAGCCAGTGCTCTTAACCCCGGAGCCATCTTTCCAGCCCTTTCTTCACATGCTTTTTTATTCTTTTAGATATTTATTGTGTTTTTATTATTTATGTGTATGTGTGCATATCTGCGTAAGCATATGTGCACATTTGTGTGCATGTGCCCACAGAGGCCAGAAGAAGGCGTAGGCTCCCCTGGAGTTGGAGTTACGGGCTGCCCAATATGGATGCCGGGCACAGACCACTAGTCGTCCTCCGGAAGAGCAGCAAGGCTCATAGCTGGTGGACCACCATTTCAGCCCCATGTTTCTTCACAGTCTTGATGTTATCTGACAAACATTTTGAAGAAGTGCAAATTCTTGTTCTCTTTTATCACTGGTCCTTTTCACGGCAGAGTTGGGAAACGTTTGTCTAACCCAAGGTCATGAAGATGCCACCTGAGTTTCCTGTAACAGTCTTCCTGGGTCAGTTCTTAGGCTGAGCTCTATGAACCGTTTTAGGTGGTGTGAGGTAGAAATCCAAGTTCAGTATTTTCATGTGGATGTCCCATTGTCCCAGCATCAATTATTGAAAACTGTTCTCATAATGATAGTGCACATCTAAAACTGGCCTAAAATAGCGTTTATTTGAAGGACAATCTATTCTTTCCCCGACAGAATTGTCTTTACTCCTTTGTAAGAAGTTGACTAGTTGTAATATCAGTGATTTTATTTCTGGTCTCTTAATTTTCATCCCCTTATTCTAGGTGTCTTTATGCTGGTACCACACTAGTCTGCTTACAGCGGATGTGTAAGTTTCGAAATTTGAAAGTTTCTGGCCGGCAGCTTTGTTCTTTTTCGATATCATTTTGGTTATTCTGGGTCCCTTGCATTTTATATGATTTCCCCTCTCCCCTTTCCTTTCTCTTCCCCTCCCTTCCTTCCCTTCCCTTTTTCTTCTGCTCTTTCCTCTTTCTTTTTCTATCGTTCTTTTCTAAGAACAGTAAGAGTGTTGCTTGCAAAGCCTCACGGGGCTGTGTCGAGAGTCCTGGAAGCTTACCTCCCTGTGTCCTACAAACGGACCTTGAGAGCTTGTTTGGAGGTTCTTACAAGGGAGCATGGCTACTCATATACCCTTGACCAAAGAATGGTCTCTTTATCAGGGAGGATTGTCCTCTTCAGTCAACAGGAAGCTTCTCGAGGGACACACACAGAGGACGGGGGCGGGCTCCTAAGTGGTCAGTTAAATTACAGAATCAGCTCTGGCAATCAGTGGGCTAACAGGCATCACAGCCAGTCCACACTCACGTCCCCCAAATCTGAAATTAATTATTAATCCACACCTGCACTTTCCACGGGGTGTCTCATACCTTACACACTGTGCAGAGCGCCATGGTGCTCCTCGGTGGTCCTCCCTGCTTCCCACAGCTCCAGCTGCCTTTTACCCAAGCTCCTTCCGAAGCTTCTCACTCCAGCCCAGCCCTAACCAGTGTTCCTCTGGTTCTGCTGTCCAGTTCTTTTGCCCACGGAGCAGGAAAAGCTGGGCTGGAAAGGCCAGACCTCTTTAGCAGACAGCAAGAAGAAAATCAAACTCATTCCAACTTAGTTTATGACGATCACCATGTAAGTGCTTCGTACAACGTCTGTTGTGTGGTAAAGGACAAGCATTCAGTAAGTGTTGGATCTGGATTTCTGTAGTCTATATTTGACTTCCTGTAGTATATTGTGACCACTTGCCCCTCCTGTTAATGGTGTGGGGTTTGGATGCAGTCTAGGAGCTGATGCCCAGTGGCTCCCCTCATATTTGAGGATTTTGAATGTGGAATTGTCCTTCCTGAATTGTG